>APFE030515165.1:20250-132572 GCA_000404065.3 Pinus taeda
CATTACATAAATGAACAATTCTTGGATGATTCAAATGAAAAAACCTCCTTTCTATATATAGGAGTCTAAGGAGTCACAATATAATCTAGCCGACCTAACAATAATAATATAAAGCCACAAAAAGAACAATAGAGGGATTCTATGGGGCACAGTAATAACAATATGGGGGCAATAGGGGCACAACAATATTAATAAGAGGTATAACTACAATAGTAATGGGGTAATCACTAGTATTATAGGGACCCAACAGAACTTATGCCAGTTGATCAAGTGACAACCTACAGTAAGAGCTAGTACTTGTGCATATAGCATCGTCGCTTCCAAGTTTGTTATGAACTACCAGGTTGATAAAAGTAAAGTAGGGAGTCCCAGGAGTTGCAACATCATTGTTGCAATACTGGAGCTCACCACATCGCACGGTCCTGATGTGGTTAACTCTACAGTTAGGGGACTGTGTTAACAGTTTTTGTATGTTTTACAATGTATTAATAAAGGCCGAGAGTTATATGAGCATAGGTTTAGGGTTTAGTACTGAGCAATTTAATGTAGTTTAGGGTTTAGTAAATCAAATTTATCAACCCTTGTACAATCTTCATCACTAAGCGATTAGTGACATTTGTTGTGTGATGACATTCCAATGCATATCATCGACACAAACCACAGTTGCGAAGACAACCAAGTGACGAACCATATCGAACCTCTACAACGGACGATACCAAAACCTGCAAAGACGAACAACAAAATGCATGTCGTCGACCAATCCTAGAGGAACTATCGATGAACATAAGTCAACAGCTAGGTACAAATCCATATCAACTGAACAGCATGAAGACCATAAAATTACCTGAACAATCTGATCCATAACCAACATTGTTGAACTGTCAAAGCTTAACTGAATTGACGACGACACTAAGCACTGATGACGACACTTGAACACTTGTGCAACGGGATCAACGTAATCCTCCTGGATCATTCCTCTCCACTTTAAAGCTTTTGGACCACAAAAGTTTGACTAATCAAATAGTCGATGAGGATAGAACTCCCTCACTTTCCACCTTGACCTGACGATGTACCAATACATTCGATCAATCACTTGCAAGTGATGACCCTGATGATGCTGACCATGGCACATTTTGAGTTAGTGACCTTTTTCATCCATCTGCATCATACACAACTTGCGACGATGGGCAAACAACCTATTATCAACATGGAAATTGAATTCTTTCCACGAAGAATCATGAGTTAGTGATTCACAATCTTTGAAAACAATCTCTACTGAAATTTGTTTAATAACATCAACATGTATAAACAATCTATTTTGCAGAATGACAGAGACAAGCAAAGATATACTTCACATCAAACCAACTATACTTTCCTGATTCCTAATTATTAAGTGAACTTGATGCAATGAACCTATCCGACTGTAAGGTGAAATTTTCTGCAACTTAGTTTGATTCGAGAAGTATTGAATTAAATGTTGATTTTTTTGAATCACTTTTCCTTTATCCATTAAAAGATGTTTCCATTGATTAGCACTTTCCTGTGATGCATAAGTTCCCATTAGACACTTTGACACTACTTTAGAAAAGGCTTTGATATGAAAACAAATAGGTCTCCTCTCCATTTGAAAAGAGGTTTCTAAAGGTAAGAATTTACAGGGTAAGTTCCTCAGACAGAACACCAAAAGGACACCGCTCACAAACAGATCACAGATCAATACACCAGTATTTTGACGTGGTTAAAACCCTCAGAGAGGGAAACAGTACACGGCCTGCGCCAACATGGCTACTACAGGCAATTTATTAATAAAAGAATGAAAATTTACATAAGCTTCTCTCATGCACGGTTAACCTACAAATGACCCTCCATGCGCTTTAAATAGAATTCATGGACCAATCGGGTGTCAAGCCACGGATCAAGTGTCGGTAATACCGAGGAGAGAATGAACCGTCGGATCACTACATATCGCGACCGTCGGATTGTAAGTTACAAAATGTACAACGGTAAAGAAACACACTTTACCTAACTCTATACTAGACCAAGTTGAACTTAACTATTCCTATGTGTCGGAATATCCTAACACTAAATTGTTCGAGACATGACATGGCAACACAATATAAGAGAAGTTGAACACTGACTTTCCCCAATACTACCCTCTATCCCTGTAACTGTTAAGTTCCAAACTTAAATTGAATTGATTCATTCTGAAATTAGGAAGAGGAGCTTTAGGCACAAACTGTAATTCATGTTGTAATCCCTGCTTATGAATAAGATGTTTGGTTTTACGTAGAACTAAACAAGTTTCTATCTCTTTAATCAAACCATATTTAAGCTGAGTTGCATACTTTAAACAAGAATCTTGTTGATTGTTATGTTGATCCTTTACACACATGATTAAAAACCACTTGTTTGAACTTATTAATCGCTTCATTTGATTAACATTAACTAAATTAAGTGACTTTTACTTTGATGTGTCCTGACAATAAATTCAACCCCATCTTGGTGGGTGTTTGTGGCTGGAGGAACCCATCCCCATCACGGACCACTTAATCCACCACATTACCCGGCTTCCATGCAAAGGAGAGGACCCCACATACATCTTGGAGGGGAAGAGAATTGATTTGGCCATCGCAGAGGCCATGAAGAAGAAATACAAGATGGAGAAGAAGAAAAGGGGCTACGCCATATCCCGCATCAACAATAAAGCAGTTAAAGTGGCGACCCAAATACTGGCAATTAAAGTTATGCGCAAGTGTCGCGCGGACGAGGTACCCGCGTTGGTGGTGGCACTTGCTATGCAGTGCGCAGAAGGGGTCAAGTTCAACTGATCCGAGTTCTTCTGTAAAGAGTTCCTGGAAAATTGTCGCGAGGCCCAGGAACAAGGAAAAACGTTCCACTATTCATGGCTTCTACTGTCCATAGTGCTCATTGTAGAGGAATTGTTGGATGACAGTTAGTTCCCCACAATTGGCAGGGATCGGCCGGAGGCCGCAAAGTATGCTTCGTTGTGGGCCATGAAAGATGCGAACCGGATCCACGACAACAAGATATTCTAGGTGTTCATGGAAATGAACATCCGAATGGGGATTAACGCAAGCTGCGGTTATCACCCACTGTCTACAACAACCTGCAATTTTTTGTATAATTTAAAGCGTACCTCCATAGCATATATATCAGAGCGCGCAAGGACCCAACCAAGAAGTGGAGCGATCTACCCTTCGTAGCCACAGATGACGTAATTTTCAATGTACTGGAGACATGGCCACTGGAGTGGCGCGCCCCAGACATCACTGCGGTAGAGAAGTCTGCTGCGCAGAAGAAGAAAGAGGAGGCCAAACTGCGCATGGCACAATTGGCAGAGAAGAGAAGGCAGGAAGCTGCGGCAGCAAAAGCCTAGGAGGCGCGGGACACTACGTAGACAGCAGTAGAATAGAAAAATGTTGCAGCATCAGTAGCACCAGAAGCCGTCGAGAAGGCACGTGAGGGCCAGAACTCGCCTTCGCATGGGTAGCAGAAAGAGATGGAGACAAAGGAAGAAGAGGGTGGCACAAACCCACAAACAGCATCAAATCTTCTAAAGTGCCAGTGCCTGAGTGAGCGGACGGGGCCCGCAAGAAGGTCAAGGCATCAAAGTTGTCTATCGACCCTATCACCCTTACTGAGGGTGATCTGCACGACATCGGTGAGATGGTGCGCGACGTCACCTCTGAGGCCCTCTAGAAATTCGTGCAAGAGAATCAGATTATGTTGGGGGCCCTCGAAGCGCAGTTTCAGGAGTTGTAGGTGTGCACTCCTCAGGCTAGTACTCTCTCGACCAACCTCATAGTAGGAACAACTGCAGCAGAGCCAATGCTGTGCGCTCGGACAACAAATACAATAGTGTTGTCAGAAGGGGCACTAGTGATAACAAATGAGGCCGACAGGCCTATGATTAGTGCACTGAAAGGTATCAGGATCAACATGGCTGCACTCCCGCAGGAGACGCTATCCATTCTGCAGGATGGGATTACTACAGAATTGTAGGCTAGGGATAGCCGCGCACTGCAAGTGCTGAGCGAGAAAAAGATCAACATGGATCAGTTAAGCTTGCAGCGTGATGAAGTGTTGTCATAGAACAGGTAGATGGTATAGGTACTGGAAGAAGCCTGTCAGATGGTACCTGAGCTGGCCATCCCAACTGAAGCACCAGCAGAGGTGCACATCCATAGACTAGCAGCAGGGGTGTGCAAGACGCGGGAAGAAATGACCAAGGTTTAGCTAGAGCTGAACCTTCAGATAGCAGAACTGCGGTTGAAGGCGCAGCCATCCACCCCTCTGGAAGTAAGAGAACAACGCGCTAGCGCTATTACATAAGGGCTGGAAGAGATCGGCAACACAGTGAGGGACTGCATCAGAATGTTGGAGGAGTCATTTGAGGTCCTCACCAATCTGCAGGAGGACCCTAACATCCAGTGCTTAGAGATAGAGGCGCCTGAACTCCAACAGCAGTATGACAACGTCAAAGAGACTGCGCAAACGGTGGCCCTCACTCAGAGGCTCACGCGAATGCAACAGGCCAAAGCATTGAAAGAACAAGTGGATGTCGCACGACACTAAGAAGCAGTTCTGAAGGCACGCGTTGAGCCTTGGATTGAAGAGGCCTTCACCATTACCGCAACAATTGAAGGCAAGCTCACACAAATGTAGGGGATGCTGGAAAAGATGCAGGGAAGCAGCTCTGACACCACGGTCTCAGAACAACATGTACAGGAGATTTAGCAGGCAGCCTCTCAGTGCGCTGCCAACCTTGCAACGTTCGAAAAGAGTTAGAGGGACTCCGCGCAAAGATCTCCGCACTAACAGAGTGACTCAAGGGTGAGTCACAATGTTTGTGTTGGGGGCCTATTGGGTGTGGAATGCCCCCCAAGGCATGTTTTGGGGCTTAAAGCCCAAGTTTTGGCCAAGTGCATTGTAAAGACTCTGTGAATTATGGGCATGGAGCACGAAGTCATAATAGAGTCACAGGGTTGTCCACCCTTGTTTTTGTAATGTAATGTCGGCTTGAAAGATCCACCCATGGTCTGCGGACCATGGGATTGTATAAATAGAGCGAGGCTCTAAGTATAGAAAACAGAAGTGAGGAGATAGAAGCATGATGAGTCTAAGAGATTGAGTCAAAGTGTAAAGTGTGTCTTTTGGTCGTAGAGTAGGAGAAGGCTCCGCAGCTAAGTGCACAGAGGCCTAGTAGTCCACAGTTGAGTGCACGGACTCCTACAGCTGAGTGCGCGGACTCCTACAGCTGAGTGCGCAGGGCAGGTCGAGTCTGTAACCATTGGAAGCATTAATAAAAGAGAATTTTTATCATATTTCTGTGTATCTTTTCCTGTTTTATGTATTATTTGGTACAACTTGCAAGTTTACTGTTTATTTGTTGCGCGAACTCATATGAATGTGTTGTATAAATAAATATAACATAAGGCATCCATTTGCGCGAATATAACTAACTGGTGTAAGAAGATAAGTAAAATCACAGGTGTGACTTAGGGAAATAGTGCAAAGCACTGCTCTAGTAACGCGAAAGCCCCATTGTCCCTAGTTAAGGCTGCGTGAAATTGAATATATCAGGGCGCCAAGGACCGGGAAGGGCACAAAGTAACCTGCGCGCAGGGACTAACAGTTGGATAGAGTCAACCTCTCATACATCTCAGGGTGCGGAAACCTAGTTCCAGCACCCCCCCATACTACCTCGGGTGAGACCTCAGTCCGCGCTCCGTGGGCTGTTGTCGAAAGGGCCAGTAGTACATGGAATTGTTTGGCTAATTAACTCTGAACCTGGGTTAGGCCCCAACAAGCCAACACTTAGCTTCCATGAAAGTTTCACATATGCACTCCAAATCGAACTCCCGTCGCAATTCCACTTCTAGGCACTATATTTACGTTTGGATCTTCTTCACGCGGCTTAGACCTCATCATTTGCAGGTTCTAAGTTAGCAGAAGTGGTAGCGCCCCTTTGTCATGTATCCTAGCTATCAGCGTAGGGCAATCTTCCATCTCATGATCAAACAGCGTGCAATACTTGCACGATGGACGTGTTGGGTTAGTGCAATCATGGGCATATTGTCCTGGTCCTATGCAATTGTAGCAAATCAATTATCCTCGACCTCTACCAGGTCCTCCTCCACCTTGACCTCGTCTGCACCCCTGAAATCCTATCCACGCCATCCCTGCTCTTTGGTCAGCGGGTCGCATTTTGGCCTGAACCCTATAGGGAGTTCTATCCATCATTAATTAATAACTCCTACAATTTCGCTCATCATGCCCTACCGACCTACAAAAGTTGAAGAACAACTATTGCAGTGTCTGTACAAACTTCTGCAGTAAATGACAGTTATCTGTGGCATGTTTTCCTGCTACTTGACATATAGCGCACCACAATGCAGGCCCCGCGCTCGGTCCTACTTGAGCCTTTGGCCTCAAAGGCATTGGTCCTCCTCTTGCAATATAGTTCACAAAGACAGGGCAATGGTCTTTGTCATGACCCTGATTCTTGCATTTCAAGCACCATATCTCCTCACACACCTCTGGTCGAACCGTCTTGTCCTACTTCAGACTTTAAATTTCAAGGCACAGATTCTTCGACTGCACATGGATCTGCTAAACTCCTAGATTTGGATCTTGCATCGAGGTTTCATGTAGTCTCATGGCAATCTCCAAGGCCTACACCTGATTGGTTATCTTCTGTTGTGACAGCGCAACCCTTAAGTGCGATAGTAGCGAAGCCACAAACCACTCGCGACGTTGTCCGTCTGTCAAATTCATGTTGGCCTTGTGGATTGTACACTTCAACCTCTGATATCGTTCCCAAGTCGTCTCTCCTGGTTGCATCGCAATCTCCTTGAATCCCACAATTGATTGCGCCCCAGATTTAGGCCTACTGAACTCTCTATTCAGTGTTGTCTAGATTTCTTCCACTCCAGCATTCGAGTTATCATTAAATTACTTGATATACCAGGTTAGCACGCAATCTTACAGAGCACTAACCAATGTCGCCTTCTCTATATGATCATCTATGACACCCTGAGCTTCCAATACAACTTTCACAAAGAACAAGAATTGGTTCAGGTCCTCATTCCCAAGCCTTTGAACAAAGGCAGCTTCACTGAGTTTTCGATATTGAACTGTGGTGGAGGTGGAGGTGGCATGAGTGAAGTTGGAAGTGATGGTGGTGAAGTTGGAGGTGGTGTGGGTGGAGGTGGTATTCATGGGAATCCTTGTATTAATAACTGAATACCACTTTGCAAAGAAACCTTCACTATCCCTTCCTCATAACCTCGTGGAGGTGAAATCAAGGGACCATACTCCGGACCCTTTTTCTCTTCATTCATATAAGTTTTTCCACTTCATGCAGTTCTAAACATCAAGGTAGCTGCATAACCCATTTTTTCGCACAATAGCATTTTAATCCAAGTATTCAAAGATCTTACATACTTACCTCGCGGTCCTTTAAAAAGCATCACTCTGCCTCACTGTAGCTGACTGAGGTGTCAAATGCGAATTCAGTCACAAATCCTCCTATGACGCGATCGAGCCAATGATTGACATCGCAGGTGATCTTGTCCTCAGATGCCTCCAATTTTTGTATTAGCTCTGGGGTCCAGACAATAGGACCATCAAGTTTCCACCTTCCTTGGCTATTTGCTAGCTTTGTGGTCCACTCTTATATCTCAATAGGGAAGAAGCAGAAAATGATCTCGTGGATCTCTGTATACATGTATATGTCCAACCACTGTTCCTTTGTCAGTTGCGGGTTTCTATTCTCCTACGGCACGAACTCGTGGATTTTCCTATCCAACCATTCTTTGATCTCCTTCTTAGTTGGATTCCAGTGATATGACATCACACATCTCTTATGTAGATTCTAGTCCCGGCAACAGAACCATTTGTTGGCTTGAGGGGGCCTAACCTAGGTTTAGCGTTAATCAGCCAAACAAATCCCTACACTACTGCCCCTTTTGGCATCAGCTCGCAGAATGCAGACTGAAGTCTCACCCGAACCAATATGGGGGGATGCTGGAACCAGGTTTCTGCACCCTGAGATGGTTGTGATGTCGTTTGATTCCCTCTATCCCTACCTTCGCGTAGGTTTCTTATCTCTAGGGCTTTCAAGATGAGTCCTCTATTCCAGACTTCTATTATTACCTCCGCGAAAGGGTACGATCGACCTTCGTGCAGCCCTAACCTGTTGCTAAGGTACCTTAGCGTTGCTATGGCAGCGTGCTGTGAAGATTCCCCAATTTACTCTAGTGACTTACTTATCTTATCCAACAATTATAGTTAACACGGTGTAAACAGATAATCGTAAATGTGTTTAGTTATTCAATGTAATTGCATTCATTCGCACATCACATAAGCATAATAAAAGAAATTCATACATAAACTATCTAGATGCATCAACAAAACAAAGACACGGAAATTACAAAATATCTCTCTTTATTTATATCTTCCAAGTGTTTACAAATTTTGTCCACCCTGCGCACATAGCTGCAGGGGTCTGCGCACTCAGCTACGGAATTCTACCCTAGGCCTCTACGCACTCAGCTGCAGAGCCTCTACCTACGCTACGACACAAGACTTATACTTCTTGCTTCAAAGCTATGGCTCCCTTACTTGTTGTGTATCCCAAACTACTTAGAGCTTAGCTCATTTTATACAATCCCATGGTCCGCAGACCATGGGTAGATCTCTTACAGCCGACTTTACTTTACAAAACTAAGGGCGGACTACCCTTTAAAGCATATGACACCTTCGCACTCCGCGACCACAAAATGCAGAGTCTTTACAATTATATTACAAAATTTTACTCAAACATGGGTTTTTAGCCCCAAAACTGTCCTTGGGGGATCCCGCTCCCAACAGTACCCCGATGGAGTTATTTGCATCACCTCTCTGCGTAGGAAACCTTTCTCTTCTTTCGACTTAATTTTTTTCTTTCATTTTTCATTTTTTTCAAAGGACTGTGCATAGGCACTTATTCGTTTCATGAGGCACAAGAGTGATCTCGAATTATTGAGAGAATAAGAGGTTTTCCCTTCAGAGAAGTATGTTATATATACCTCTGACATACTTGTTAAGATTTTCCCCCTCATATTACTCTACTTGACTGAGCTGACAAGGGTTAACCCAAAAAACTGATTAGAGTAGGTGGTATTAGTTAAAGTGAAAGCATTGTATTTTCACCAAGACTCACTCTGAACAGAACATATTTTTCATCAGGATGTCATTAACAAAAGACAACAATCTCTTCATAAGGAGAGAGGACAATAGATAACCAAATTTAGATAGTTGTACAAGTCCTCTTATATTTTTTCGGCTTGTCTCAAGAGCCAAACACAATTTCATGTGAAGCTAACCTATAGGTGAAAACAAGAAAACAAACAAGAAAGCAAAGGGAAGAAGTAAAGCGAAAGAGAAAAAAGCACGCAAAGCAAAACATGCAAGCAAAACAAAGCAAACAAGAAAGCAAACCAAAGAAAGAAAGAAAACACTACTACTCCTATGCTAAACAGTGCATGGGCCTACTCACGTGAAATGATATTTCCAATGCAGCCACTAGCACGTTGGTTGGACCATGTTGGATAAGGCATGTTAGACAAGAAAAATAATAATATAAACCAACAAACAAAAAATATAAGACAGTGCAAACCAACATGCTCGAAGTTTAAAAGCGTCCACAGAAAAGAAAAGAGTAAATACACAAGACAAACATTCTGCGAACGTACCATGATGTTGGAACACACTTTTCACAAACAACGAACACATATACTCTTATGACCGTGACAAATGAGAAAATATGAAAAAGGAAGACAACTTACGTTTCATAAGAGTGCCCGTTGTGTAAGATTCCTCTAGTGCATGGGCAATAGGATTGTGTAATGTTGGTGGAGGGAGTGAAATCTATGAACTATATTGATCTTCAATGCAAACTGGAGAGTGATGAGGAGCTTGGGTTGTTTCAACATATTTATGATCAGAAGTAGACCTGACCTCAGGAAAACGAGGGCCTGACATAACCATCATCACAGGTTGAAGTGCCTCGGCAACTTGAGGGGTTTCCACTTCATCAGTGGGTAGATCATCAAAGGCCAGTGGCTTAGAAATATCAACAACGAGTAAATCAACATCGTGATCGAATGAAGGAGTAAATAGATCATGACAATCACGATCATAAAATTTGAGATCTTCATCGGCATCCTCATGATCGATGAATCATGCAGAGGGGTTGATGAGAAACAAGGATGTTCACCCTCTGCATTTTTAGAAATGACAAATGAAATATTGAATGGATTTTCATAGAAAGATGTGTCCTCTTCGTAATGCAATGACAGACTGACATCCAGTGTGTCCTTTGAATGATCGGAAGTAGCAACATCTGGCAATGAGTTTTCACAAAGAAAATCAAAAGTGGCAGAATCACAAGGGATGTCAGGATAGAGCGGATGAGGCATGGATGGAAGTAAGTCATCCTTCACCGCGAGTTCTTCTTCAGATTCCCACACACGCTTATCATAAATGACAGCACAGGTTGGTTGCACAACATCACCTCCGTTGACAACTTGATCCTCGTGAACAAAAGATATGGAGTCTCGAATGGGAGAACACAACATAGCACAATCTGGAGGATCAATGGAACCAAAAGATAGAGGCTGAGAGAATGCTTTTGCGTGACAACCATCAAGTTTTCCAACCAAATTTGCGCATATATCCCACAATAAGTGGGGTGGGAGGATGTGACAGTTCAACGGATGTGTGTGCACCTTCTTCAACCTCGCACTAAGGAGCTAGAGCTATTTGATGAGAAGTAGATGGAGGATCACTTGTGACAGTAACCTTGTTCGTCTTAGATTTTGTATCTCTAACACCGAGGTATGCTGGGAAGGATTCGAATGATTCTAAGATATGCGGATTTTCAGATATGTGAAGAAGTTACTGAAATCTTTCATCGAGAAATTTCCAATCAATTTCATCTTTTGGGATTTTAAATGCAATATTATGAAAGAAATCCCACAATTGCACAAGGGATTCATCAGGTTCTTTTCGTAGTTTCAGAATTTTCTTTTTAGTGCTTGACGATCATATTGATAGAAAGCACTTGTCAACTCTCTGACCAATTGATCAAAAGAGTGAATAGAGGCATCATGCAATGTGACAAAACATATCAGTGCATGCCCATGAAGCGCGAACACGAAAAATGAGCAGGCGATGTAATCCTCATGGATTTCATTCCTCTCACAGAAGCTAGTGAAGGAAACTTTGTGTCTAAGAAAAGCCGCTCCGCCTCCACCGTCGTATGTATTACGTGACAATTCATTCCAAATCTCCTCTGATACTTCAAAATAATTTCCATAAGACAGACATCTCGGAGGATTTACTGTAGCATAAGTCATGACAGATGTGTAGAGATTCAAAATAGACTTTGAGGACTCAACTTGTCATATGGCCCTCCTTCTAGCACCAAAAATGTTGACAGTGTTGAACCCCCCAACATGTCGGGGGATCTCCCTAGTAAGAAGTCTCAACTAGACCTCAAACAGTTTGGAGTAGGAGTCCCAGCAATGGGTTGTATAGTAGTTCCTTGATTGTGGTAGCACGCAGAGGTAAGCAAGGTATCTTTGTCAAAACAAAAGTGTGTGACCTTTCAGTGAGTGAAGAGAGACGCATGGGAGTTCTGACACACAAAAGGGAAAAGGAAGTGTGTCCCTTAGAAGCTTGTAATAGTACGCATCCTAAAAGGAACACACGAACTTAATGACATCACCAGATGGAAAGCGTACTAGTCGACAATCAAAAGTGATAGGTTAAACTAACAACACGACTTCAACAAGATTCATACAATCGAATACAAAATAGTTCATACACAAATGTGTAAGTTAAACAACATACATTGCCAAAGTAACCAGAATAGTCAAACTACAATAAAAACATATTCATGAAGACGTGTTGGCTCTATTATATATATAAAGTGAAAGTTCCATCCATACATACAAACATGACAGCCACTACCCCCAATAGTGGAACATTACAATCAACACCGCCTGCTCCTCCAAAGAGATGTACTCGCTCTACGTTGTGGAAAAACCAAGGCTTGTCACAATACTCTCCAAGCCGTCTCTAAGAAATGCCTAGAAAGCATTTGGCTCCCAAAAGGCTCGTTCTATGAGTTATGAGGTTCTATATATAGCAAAGGGTTGGGTGACCCTTAACATTCCCCTTTGACTCTTAGACTACCCTCATGACTCTTCAACTTCATTACATATAAGTCCTTACATTACATAATGATTGTTTGCATTCCACTAATGACACTTGGAATTTCGCTTTACATTAAATTTGATTACAACAGATACGGCTCATAGTAGTGAGGTGGCCAAGAAAACTCATAACACAACTCAACATGACACTGTTGACATGTATTGGCTGATTATGGTGTCCATGTCAAGTTGTTGCACTACTAAGTGAAGGATGTATCCTTATATGTACTTTGTCTTTGTCCTTATATGTATACAATCCCATGGTCCGCGGACCATGGGTAGGCCGACATACCATACATTAAATTACATTATTTTACGACGGACAACCCTAGACTCTCACACTCCACGCCCGTATTTCGCGAGGTCGTTACATTGCACTTGACCAAAATTTGGGCTTCAAGCCCCAAAAACATACTATGGGGGGATCCGCTACCCAACAGGCCCCCAACACAATCATCATGACTCATCCCGAGTCACTCTGCTGGCACGGAGATCTTCGCGAGAAGTCCATCTAGTTATGCCTGTGTTGCGCTAAGATCCGTAGCACACTGCTCTGTTGTCCACTGGATCCGTTCTGCTTGCTCGGCCGAATGCTCATTTTCAGGGTCAATTCCTTGTCGCAAGTCATGCATTGCTTTCATTTGCATGAGTTTTCCTTTGATTTCGGCCATGATGAGGAAGGCCTCATCAATCCAAGGTTGGACGTGTGCTTTTAGTACTGCCTCTTTTTGGCGCGCTGCATCCACTTGCTCCTTCAATGCCTTTGCCTGTTGTAACCTCGCGAGCCACTGAGTTAGGACCACTGTTTACGCTATCCCGCGCACGCTATCATATTGCATTTGAATCTCCCATGCTTCTGTTTCCAACCGCTGTTTGGTGGGGTCCTCTTGTAAGGTTGTGAGGACCCCATAGGATTCTTCCAACAACGTGGTGCAGCGCTGCAGTGCCTATTCAATTTCTTCCAACCATTTTTAGATATCGTCAGCACGCTGATCTTGAACTTCTGGGGGCGTGGAGGGCTACGCCTTTAATCATAGTTCAGCAATTGGTTGAGGTCCATCTGGATCCTCGTAGCATCCTTCTTCGCCTCGCTGAATCCACTGGCCAATTTGTGGATCTGCATTCCTACTGGCAGATCTGTCGCAATTTCCAGTTCTGGGACGCGACGACATGCTTCCTCTACGATCTGCTCCAACTTTTGGTTTTGAGCCACCGCTTCATCACATTGTAGGCTAAGTTGTCCATTTTTTATTCATTTTTCACTTAGCATTTTCACTGCACGTCTCTCCCTAGCGCGGAGTTCTGTCGTCGCTCCGTCCTGTAGCTGGTATAAAATATCCCGCAGAAGGGCAGCCAAGTATAGGCTAAGTCCCTTGATTCGTCCTACCATGGCTCTATCCTCCATGTTGTCCACTATCAGTGCTCCTTCCAGCAGTGTGACGGTGTTGGCCATTTTGGCCCGCAACAACTGCTATGTTGCCGATGCTCCCGGGGCACTGTAGACGGCTACTTTTCCTTCTTATGGGAGTCACACCTGAATTCCCTGCAGTTGTTCCCTGAGTGCCCCCAGCGCATTCTACTGCTCCGTCATTACTTCTTGGAGTGCCTCCCTGGTGACCTAGCGAACTGTGTTGCCAATGTCGTATAGATCACCCTTTGTCAGTGTAATAGGCTCCCCATCCAATTTGGAAGCCTTGGTCTTCTTCCGTGGCCCTATTCATTCTGTCTTGCACGACCGTTTCAATTGTGTAGAGGTGGTGCTTGGGTTCACGCCTTCCGCCGTATCGTCTGTCCCATGTCCTGTGGTCAGGTCTGGTCCTCTTTCCTCCTGTGTCGTGGTGGCCCTAGCTACTGCTGTTTTTTCAGCGTCCTTGTTTTGTTCTGCAACGGCCTTTGCTTCCTTGCAGGAAGCCCTTACCTCCTCGGCTAACTACTCTTTCCACTTCTATTGTGCCAGCAGCTTGGCGACATCCTTATGTCTTTGTATCGTTTCCAGATCCGAGGCGCACCATTCGGGTGGCCATGAGTTGAGCACCGTGAAAACAACATCATCAATTGTGATGAACAAGAGTTCGGTCTAGTTCTGCTCTGGATCCTTTCACACCTTGATATACACATTGTGCATATCTTCCTTAAAGTCTACAAAGCTCCCTAGACTGTCGTATACCGTGGGGGATAGGTGCGTCCATTTGTGGATCCACATCCGTACGCTCGCCTCCATGAGTATCCAAAATATCTTGATCTCGCAGATGCACGTGGCATGCCTTCCCGCCCAGAGCAATGCATATTTTGTTGCCTCTGGCAAGTCCTGGTCAAGGGGAGGAAATTGACTGTCCTCCGGTAATTCCCCTGCAACCAACAAGATGGATAAGAGCAACCACGTGTAGTGGAAGGTCTTACCCTGCTCCTAAACCTCCTTGCAGTTAGTCAGGAACTCCTCACAGAGGAACTACACCCAGTTGAACTGTACCCCCTCGGTGCATTGTTTGGCCAGCGCGATGACCGTTGTTGGTACCTCGCTGTTGCGGCATTTTCTCATCACTTTTCCTACCAGCAGCTGAGTGGCTATGCGCACCCCTTTGCCTTGAATGCTAGTAATCACATAGCCCCTCTGCTTCTTATATAACTTGTATTTCTTCTTCATGGCTTCTGCGAGGGCCAAGTCTCCACTTTGGCCAGCTATTTCTGCGGGGTCCCTTCCCGTACAGGGAAGGTTTGAAATCCTATGAATCAGCTCCGCCATAATGGGAATTGGCTCCTCCAGCCACAAGTACACCTCATGCACTAGGAAAAGTAGTTACCTAGTGATGAATATCGTGATTGGTGCCTGGTGAAAATGTGAAATCCATAGCAGGTGGAGTAGCCCGACCTCCTCCACCCTGAGCAGCCATTTCTATGGTTGCAGCACTGTAACTACCCCTCCTTGCTTTGTTTCATAAGTTGGCTAGTCTCCAAATGTGGGAACGTTTCGCTGTCCGCAAGGTCCCAATCTTCAAATTTCATCATGGGTACGCGGCCCAGGACTGAACCCTCAAATAGAATTCCATCTAGGAGGAGTGGGGTTTTGAGTGCATTTTTAACAGTATCCACGTCCTTGGGTACTTTTGCTTTCCCTTTCCGTGGGGGGACATATTTGGGCAGTTTTGCTGCAGCGTGCACTGGCTGAATGTATTCCTCCACTTCTTCATCTATTTCAATCTCTTCTACAAAGGCCTGAAGATCCTCCTCCTCACCATCTGTCTCAATATTAACTGTCTTGCCCTTATCTTCCATAGTCAGTTTGTCGAACTGCAGATTTTGCGAAGACATACGGACCGGTCTTGCTACCTGTGGATCCTTTTTAGGCCTCAGCGTCCAGGGCAATTTAGGGATTTCTGGTGCATCCCCTACCGGCGGCGTAGAGCTCTGCGCGACACCCTTGGTTGTTGACATCATTCTAATAAGGGAATCTTGTGTCTCCTTCGGCAATGTTTCAAACCATGGACTTGCTCTCACAGCCTCCAAATTTGTTAGGTTCATACCCAATTGATAGCGCAACAACTGAATTCTCAAAATGCCAAGGGTTGTTCGGTGGAGAGCCACCTATGATTTGTAGGCCCTTTTGAATTCAAACTCGACCATTCCCCCCATATTCGGCTCATTAATGTGATATTGGTGGTAGATAGTCCCAAATCTAGTTCTGAATTTGTGTCTTAATTGCCCATCGTCCGCTCCTCGTTGCCTTAAATTGGACATCATGTCATGAACAATGACACTAACGGTCATTTCCTAGCCTACCTGTGCGGCAGCGCAGCCCCCTATGCGTGGACGCGACCTGTGTGTCATACTAATCTTGCGCGTAACCCCCTTGTCGCGCATGGCCCATACAAACTCTTTTATAGTCCCGTGCTCTCTTTCAACTGCTTGAAGTACAGAGGTTGTGCGTCCTATAGATAGTTAGGTGGTCGAACCACCGATATGAGGCTTCAAGTCACCTTCCCACCCGGTTCGAGGGCCCTCCTCAATTATCCTCGCACTTGTCAGCGCCTCGCGTTCTTCCTTCAATGATGTGCTCCCCTGGTTACTTTGTCTGATAAGGTGCAGTTGCAGCCATGGTAGCAGAGCCAGAAATTCCCGGCGAAAATCTTCTAATGTGATGGTATGGCTGCCTATATCTTGTCCTATCATTCTATCAACGTGACATGCTTGCGCGATTTCGATTTACAGTTTTCTGATTTCCGCGTCCATTATTCACGAAGCTTCAAGGTTCCCTGGTTGAATGGCTTCCTGTAACTGCATAATTTCTTTACCCAGGTCCTCGCGTACTATCCCACCTGTGGGAGTTGTTTTAGGGGGATTCTTCTCTACTCTGATAGTTTCGTCTCTTCTCATTAGTGTTGGGATCACTTATGCACTCCGATTTTCATTTATGGCCCTGTAGGCCCATCAAACCACTGGTACGCATAAGTCCCAGTCAGTTCGTCTCGCCTGGTAAACTCTGTTCATGATTCCACATAGCTTTTTGAATGCTCCGATGTGGAATATTTGTGGTGTGCGTCACTTTTCCTATTGCCGTGTCTGACTCTGATTTTTTATCGTTAGTCTAGGGCGTGCTTGCACAGCACTCGTCTGCACCCATCGACACAGGTGGGCGCACAAGCTGCTTCTTCCTAGCTGCCCGGCTCTCGTTCACCGCTGGGGGCTTCCAAACCATAAGCACATCCGCGTTCTACATTCACACCAGTTTCCAATGGTCTTCTGATGTGTACTCCACCATCGTGTGGGTGTTACGCGCAGCGCCCATTCCATCGCACCGTACCGCTGCTGTTCTGGTACTACACTTTCAAATTTGTCCAGGAAATCATCCACCGCCATTTCTCCATCATATGTTGGCAGTTCCCTTGGCTCTTTCGTCACGCAACGCAGTGATCTAATCATCATGTTGCAATTCAGCATTGTCACGGTTATATAGTAAATGCAATCCAGCTCATCGTCGCGCACTGGTTCAGTGTAGCATGCTCCCTCGGTTGGGTCTAGCGGAACTACTACGTATAGGGACCTTTTCTTTAATATCATCTTTCACTTCTTCAGGTTAATGACTCCATTCATATCAATGGCCCAGTCTATTCCTAGCAACGCGGGATAGGGATTGCTATCATCGACAATCTCTATTACTTCAAAGTCCGTCTGTGTGCTCACACCTTCGATATCAACTGTTACCCCTTGCAACCTCCCCATGGGAAAAATCTTATGTTGGTTCGCCTTTCATAATTGAATAGGGGACCACTATAACGCAGGCCTGCCCATACATTCCCATGTCTGCTTCGGTAATACATTCGCATCTAAACCCAAGTCTAGGATTACCTGATCCATTTCATACTCGCCAATCTGTGCCATCAATCTCATTTCCCCACTGGTGCGCAATGTATGCTTCCCAAATTTCCGGACTACGCGCGGTTCCCCTGATCCCATGCGCCTAGTGATCAACTCTTGTAGTCCCTTAACTGCCTTATTATCACGCAACAGTTTCATGCACGTCTAAAAAAAGGTACTAAGCATAGAAGGATAAATCCCTGGCTCTGGTTGATCCTTACTACCTGCAGTAGAGGCTTCCACGAAGCTCTTCTTAGCTTCCATGAACGTCTCCTTTACGCATTCTAAGTCAAACTCAGTTTCCTTTGTAGGAGCCTTGCGAACCCATGTATCATCCTCAGGTTGTTTCCCCTTATCTTCCCCTGTGCTCGCACCACTTTTGAGCATCATGTTCACATTTGGGTCTTCTTCGCGCGGTTCAGACCTCATCATTTGGATATTCTGAGTCGGAGGAGGCTGGAGTACCACTTTCTCACGCATTTGTGTGATCAATGTAGGACAATCTATCATTTCATGATCAAACTGAGCACAGTATGAATAGAACATTCTCGTCGGGTTGGTACAATCACGGGCGTAGTGCCTTGGTCCTTCGTAATTGTAACAAATTAACTGTTTGCGGCCCCTTCCTGGCCCCATTCCTCCTCGTCCTCGACCTCGCCACTGAAATCCAACGCCCGCCATCCTCGCAGTTGGGTTGAGGCCTTGTGTTTCTGTCTGCATTCTATAAGCTGGGGTCCGACCCATCATTAACTCGTAGTTCTGAAAAGTACGCTCGTCATGGCCCACCGACCTACAGAAATTACAAAACAGTTGTTGGGGTGCCGGTGTATACTTCTGCAACAAATGACAATTATCCGTCATGTGTTTTCCTCCTATCTGATATATTGCGCACCATAGCGCGGGTGTCGCACTTGGCCCTGCCTGTGCCTCCGGTCTCAACGGCATTGGCCCCACTCCTGCCAAGTAGTTCGCGAATACTGGATAGTGGTCTTTGTCATGACCCTGGTCTTTGCATTTTACGCACCATACTTCCTCGCGCGCCTCTGGCCGCAATGCCCTATCCTGCTTCAAGCTCTGCATTTCCAGGCAGAGATTCTGTAGTTGTGCGTGGATTTGTTGAACTCCCAACCCAGGATCTTGTATCGGAGTCTCATGCAACCTCATTGCCATTTCCAACGCTTTGGCCTAGGTTGAAATCTTCTGTTGTGACAGCGCCGTCCTCAGGTGTGGTGTGAAAGATGCCACAAACCATGCACAGTGTTGCACATCCGTTAGCGTCATATTAGCCTTGCGGATCGTACTCTTCAGCCAATGATCCAGATCCTAGGGGGTCTCGCCTGGAAGCATCGCGATCTCTTTAGATCCAATGATTGACTGTGTCTCTAATTTTGGTCAGCTAAATTCTCTGTTCAACGCATTTTGGATCTCTCTTATTCCTGCATTTGGGTGATCATTAGAGTGCTTGATGTACCATGTCAACGCGCAATCCTGCAGCACGCTCACCATTGTAGCCTTCTTAATGTTGTCATTTGTGACCCCTTGTGCTTCCCACACTGCTCTTTCCACGAACCAAAACTAGTTTGAATCCTCATTCCCTACTCCTCTGAATACGGGTAGCTTGATCGCGCTCACCATACTGAAATGCGAGGTTGGTGGAGGTGGAGTGGGTGGAGATGGAGGTAAAGGAGGTGAAGCGGGTGGTGGCGTGGGTGGAGGTGGTAACTGCGGAATGCGTTCTCTTATCAAACTAACCGCACTTCTCGAAGAGACCCGAGCGAGCTCTTTCTCACTCTCTTGCAAAGGTGAAATCAAGGAACTGTTTCCTACTTCCCCGCTACCTTTGTAGATCTTTCCACTCCACGTCGCTCCAAACATTAAAGTATTCGCATAACCCGTTTTTCACATAACATCATCTTAATCCAGGTATTTAGAGATTTAATGTACTTACCTCGCGATCCCTTGAGAAACCATCGTTCTGCTTCATTGTAGCTCACGGTCGTGTCTATCGCAAACTCAGTGATAAATCCCCCTATTATTCGGTCAAGCCAATGGTCCACAACGCATGCAATCTTATCTTCTAATGCCTCTATTTTGTGTACTAATTCCGGAGTCCACACTATCGGTTGGTCGAGCTTACACCTTCCTTGGTTGTCGGCTAACCTCGCGATCCACTCATACAGTTCAAAAGGAAAGGACGCAAAGAAGATCTCATGGATTTCCGTATACATGTAGCGATCCACCCACCTTTTCTCAGATACCTGCGAAGTTCTATTTTCCTGTATCATGAACTCGTGAAGCTTCTTGTCCAACCACTCTTCAATTTCCTTCTATGTTGGGTTCCAGTGGCACGACATCAAACATCCCTTAAGAAGATCCCGGTCCTGGTAACGAAACCATTTGTTGACTTATAGGGCCCTGACCCAGGTTCAAAAGTGATTTATCCAAACAAATCCCGAAACTACCGGCCCTTTCTGCAACAGTCCGCAGTGCGCAGACTAAGGTCTCATCCAAGGTAGTATGGGAGGGTGCTGGAACCAGGTTTCTGCACCCTAGGGATGTCTTGATGAAGTCTAGGAAGTTCGTGAACAAAACCTGCGCACTTGCGATGCTCTGTGCAGCCGTCCGTCCTTCGCAACTTGTGCAACTACTTCCGCGCAACTCTGTAAAGAGCGTGAAGAGGTGTTGTCTAGATCCTTTATCCTTACTGTGTTATTATTATAAATCTTAACATAATTGTGTGCACCCAATATTTTCATTAATCATTCAACATTCATAACAAGTGCGCTCAATCATAAAACTGTAAAGAGATGCATAAATATAACAGAAGCATAAACACACAGTATTTCAGAATCAACTTATCTTTTATTAATCCTCTGTTCAAGTACAATCCCAACTCTGCCCTGCACATTTAGCTATAAGGGTCCGCGCACACAGCTGCAGAGCCTCTTCCTACTACTACAACCCAAGCCTTGAACTTACAGACTCGGAGCTAATTCATCATCCAAAACTTCTTGTTTCTTCTCAAAGCTAAGACTGACTTTACACTTAGAGCCTCGCTCCATTTATACAATCCCATGGTCCGTAGACCATGGGTAGGCTGACATACCATACATTAAATTACATTATTTTAGGGCGGACAACCCTAGACTCTCGCACTCCGCACCCACATTTCGCAAGGTCTTTACATTGCACTTGACCAAAGTTCGAGCTTCAAGCCCCAGAAACATACTATGGGGGGATCTGTTGCCCAACAGGATGACATCAAATCCAAAAATATCCTAGCCTATCATGATGCTTTATTTTCCATGTTCAGGTCCAGGTGACCAGGAGGGAGAAACAAGACATTAAAACTACGCAGAGAACAACTCAGGCCGGGATGAGGAATTTCAGAGCTTGATCTGCACTGTCATGAAAAACTGCACAATGATCACTGAGAGGCAGAATTGCGCAGTGACAGTCAAGAGTGTCAATTACAAGATGGGACCCTAAGGGGGACAACTTCTGCGCAGTTTCCAAAGGGAGGATAGAGCAGGACTGTAAAGGAAGTGTTAACCAGCTCTGCACAGTTTCCAGGGGGAAGACAGAGCAAGGTTGTTGGCTATTTATGCACAATTTCTACAGGGAAGACGAAACAAGCCTGCAAAGGGACTACTGGTAAGTTCTACGCAGTTCCTGGGAGGAAGACAAGGCACAGTGTAGGGGAACTATTGCGTAGTTTTCAAGAGGAAGACAAGACAGGCCATAGGATGACCATGGGAATTTTGCACAGTTTCCTGAGGCAGTGCAGAGCAAGCTAACAAAGGACCTATCAGATAGGGCTACACAATTTCTGGAGACAATGCAAAGCAAGGTAGCAGAGGCCTTGTTGATCATTTCTGCACAGTTTCTAAAGGCAGTGCAGGCAGGGAGCAGAGGAATCAGTTGGGCATGTTATCTTAGTTTTGGAGAGTAGTGCAGCCCCATGCCTCAGTGCAATGTAGGTCTTCGACATTCCAGTGGGAGGCTTGATGATTGTGCTTGAGAAATGCGCAATTCAGTTAGGTTGTGGAGGCAATTTTTGTGCAGTTCTGGGAGGAAAGCAGGCTACTCACTTCTGGGATTGTATAGTACAGCTGGCCGAGGGGACAACCTCAAGCACTGGGCAGTTCCAGATAGAATAGCATCACCACTGAGGGCTAAGGCTGCGTAGGGAATCTCAGTCAAGGTCTGGGGAAGTGAAGTTGTTTCGTCAAGAGATTTTCAAGCAAATGGCTAAGTGTGAGAGGCAAGTGAAATTTTGGTGACTCGACATTCTAATCACACACTTAGCATACTTTGAAAACAAGATGACACTAACCACCGAGACAACATAGTAAAGTGTGACCCTGTGTGGGACTGTTTAATGGTGAAAGTGACAAGTGTGACACTTGGGATAGAACTTTGGACGACCGTGACGACACTTGCATGAAAATCCTTACAATGTTGTGTGTGAGTGTGATGGGTGTTCATATAGCTAATACAACCCAAACACACAAAGAAAAACCTTTGAAATCACCAGAACAAGATTGCAAGCATGGCACAACAATCAATATGCCAAAGACTACAATTGGCCCAACAAGCGAAAGGGAGCAAGACAGGTAAAGGAAACACACAGAATGAATTTTTTCTTTTTCAAACATGCATGTAATTGAAGATAGAACTATATGACGATGATCAACATTACTTCAAGCTACACCAAGATATGTACTTTACTTACCATACTTACCCTCCAAATGGTTATGCATCCAATGAAATTTGCATGCAGTCCCGATCTTTTATCATAACTCGGTTCCTTGGTCTTTCTCCTCAACTCCTTGAGAGTCATATAGCATGTCATCTTTCCTTGTAGTCACTGAGAGGTAGATCTATGCAGTTTTAGTGGGTAGTAACTGTTGCCAAGATGAGGTCCTAAGAGGACACTTCTACACAGTTTCTGAATGTAAGGCAGACTAGGCAGCTGAGGGACAACACTCCGCAGTTTCTGGAGACAGTGGATTCCAGCTGAGGGAAGGACACTGGAGGAAACCACTGCGCAATTTTGGATGCCAAGGGAGGTTAGGGTCGTTGCACATTGTGTAATTCCAGCAGGCAACGGAAAAAGCTTGAGGGTGTAGGTTTTAACCCCGTACAGAAATTACCTGCATACGAATTTTAAATCACAGAAAAATAAACAATGCGAGAGCATAACACATAAAAACACATATGCACAGAGATTTTCCCCTGGATCCCAAAACCGGGACTACCAGCTTGATTTTTCATTATATTCCTTTCAATGTTACAATAATATTTATACATGCCGAAGCATCCAATACCATGGACCGAAAACCATCACGTCCAAAACCATGGACCGAAAACCATTGCATCCAAAAAACATGTGCAAAAATCATGCACAAAACCATAGGTGGGTCCGCCCAACCTAACATAGGGTCCAAAACCAAATTTTTTTGGGGCGCTGCCCCGGACCCCATAAAGTGGGGCCTCAAACCCCCTGTTAACTATGTGGAAATAATATAACACAACCCAACAATCATTGATGAATGTGTTGGAAGAGAAATGTTTTCCTTTATGGATGGTTTTTCTGGTTACAACTAGATTAACATTGCACCGACTAATCAAGAAAAGACAACTTTTATCTTTCCATGGGGCATGTTCATGTACAAAAAGCTCCTTTTCAACCTCAAAAAATGTTGGGGCTACTTTTCAGCGGGCAATTTCCTATGCATTTCACGATATTCACAACATTTTCCAGCCTTAGTTGGATGACCTACCCACTCATTCTCATAAGCGCCAAGATCACCCTAACCATATTCGACAAATTTTTCTTCACTGTAGACACTACAACATTCGGCTCAATCCACATAAATGTGTCTTCTGCATAGCATTTGGATGACTCCTCGACTTTTCATTTCCAAGGAAAGTATTCACCTTGATCCACTTAAAGTTGAGGCCATTGTAAATTTACCCCCTCCATCTTCATTGCACCAACTCCAGAGCCTGCAAGGAAAGGAAAACTTTCTCCGTAGTTTTATACCCAATTATGCTAGGCTAGCTACAAGATTTACCTTGTTGCTCAAACAAGGAACACCCTTCGCATGGGATGAGGTTGCCAAAAAATCCTTCGATGATCTCAAGGTTGTCCTCATAAATGATCCTTTGTTGCATCCCCCCAATTATTATTGAGATTACTTTCTTTACCTAGTTGCAGCCCTTAGCACCATTTCTATGGTCTTGGTCCAAGATGACGACAAGGGCAACAAACATGTTATCTACTACCTTAGTCATAATCTCCTTGACACTAACTCGTCAGTTGCTGGGGGGAAAGTATTCTAAATGGATTGTCATCTTGTAAGAATTCAATTTGGAATTTACTAATGCTAAATCTAAGAAGTCACTAGTTGTCACCGAGTCTATTTGTTCCCTTCCTTCTAAGTCTCTCCCTACTGGTACCGATGAAAAACTTCCAAAAAAGACTATTTTCCTAATCAACGCCCTCGATCCATTGTACGGTGATATCATTGTGTATCTCTAGACATCCATGTTTCGGTCCATGTTGACTAAGGATGATCACTGAAGGATTTGACATCACTCCCAAACCTACCATACTATTGGCAATACTTTATACCTTTTCGGTGTCAATTCCTTTCTTCGTCGATGCCTTGCTCTCGAGGAGGTTGAAAGATTTCTCAATGACTACCACTTTGGGGCGTATGGTGGTCATATGTCTGGCTATGCTACCACTCAAAAAATCCTTCGCACTGGTTGTTTTTTGCCATCCATTTTCAAGGACTGCGTCCTTGCTATTCACAAGTGCCATGAATGCCAAATTTACTAACGCAAGATGTGTGCCCCACCCGCTCACCTACACCCCATCATTATTTTTGGTCCTTTTAATAAATGGGGCATCGATTATATGACATGTAACCCTCATTCAATTGGGGGGCATGGCTATATTACCATTGCTATGGATTATTTCACCAAATGGGCTGAAGTGATGTTTATATACTCTGCAGATGGTAAAATTATGACTCAATTCCTTTTCAACCATGTTATTTCTAGGTTTGTCGTACCTCAAACCATTGTCATAAACCATGGATCCCATTTCACAGATTACATGATGGCTGAGTTGACATCCCCATTGGGTTTTCACCACAATATCTTAACCCCGTATTACCCTCAGGCCAATGGCCAAGTTGAAGCCGTCAACAAGGTTTTGGTTACAATGCTTCACCGTATTATTAGCATGCACAATTCAAATTGGCATCTCATGCTCTTTTCAGCTCTGTGGCTTACCGAACCTCAACCAAAGTTGCAACTGGTTTCACACCATTCTAGCTAGTCTATGGTCTGGAAGCAACATTTCCAATCAAATACAAGATTCCTTCACTCAAGCTAGTTGTCGAACTTCTCCCCGAAACATCACCTCAGGAAGAGCGCCTTTTATATTTAGAAAGACTAGATGAGACTCGCCCTATTGCTACTTTGGTTATCGAAGCATAAAAGAAATAATTCAAGTCCCATTTCGATCAATCAGTCTCCCCTCTCACATTCTCTAAGGGTTATTTGGTCTTACTGTATGCCCAAGCTAATGATAAGCTGGTGGCAGGAAAGTTCACACCCATGCGGCATGGGACGTACATTGTGAAACGTGTTTTGAAAAAAGGGGCCTATGAGCTTATTGATTATGAAGGCAATCCTCTAGACAAACCCCGAAACGAGCTTTACCTCAAGAAGTACTATGCTTAGGTCATCTTCCATGGTTACTTGTGTACATTATGTTAGTGTTAATGTCTTCACACTGCCATCAGTGATCAAAATTTATACTTTTGCATTTCATACTAGGAGTCCCATTCTGATGAGGTTGCATTCCATTAGGTCATGGATCTACTGATGGTAGGGTTTATCTCAATTTTTCCCTCATGATATGTACTTGATAACCTCCTTTCATACCTTTTAGTCAATGGTTCATGCTCATTTTCAGTTCATTTCATCAATTACATAAGGTTTTAGTATCATTAGGTCTTAGGGTTTCCACCATGGTCAAAATTCAATGATTATTGCTAACGATGGTCAGCAAAGACATGAGAAGGTCAATAATGATTAGAAAGTCATAATTTGTTAATTTGTAAGATTAATGAAGTTCTCACCTCAAAACGAGTTTTGAAGTGAAAACGGGGCATTTGTATTTTATTTTTAAATTTGATGTAATTTTAATGTTCTCATATGTAATAATGGTTCCATGTTGCTCCTAGACATCTGGTGAGGTTGCCAAAGTACTGCCACTGCAAAAAGTCAAAATAATTTGAGCATCAATTCACCTATCAAAGCAAAGAAACCAAGCCTAAAAAAATAGAGTATTGGAAAAAGCAAATAGACATTATAAAAGTGGGTTTTCACCAACAAAAAATCAAAAAGTGAAAGCTATATAAATCCATCTTTCTATTTGTCATTTCAGTATTAGTGTTGAAGTTCAAAGTGCCTAAAGGAGAGCTAAGAGAAAATTTCAAGCATTAGTGGGAAAATAAAAGTGAGTGCTGCATTTTTGGAAAAATCTGAGTGGCATTGTGCTTTTGAGGAGGGTGCTGCATTTTTCAGTTGGTGCTGTGCACCTGGCAGCATTTCTCTGTGCAAATTTACATAGGCGCTGCGCTTTTAGAGTGGCATTGTGCACCTGTGTGAGGCACTGTGTTTCTACCCAACCAAGACCAAATCGTTCCCAAACTGCCAATTCACCTCAAAACTTGCAATTTCTCTCTCTTACAAGTAAGTACATTTATCACATCTTTTGTTTTAGGGTTTTGATTGCCAAGTTTGATGTTTTTCATTCCTAAATATAAAACCCTAGCCTCTAGGGTGAAAGCCTAGTTTTCTTCATATCACTAGTGTTTATATACCCTATCTACTTGCCATTATTCACTAAACCCCATTCCTACATACCATATTTCCCAAATCCCATTCCCCTCATACATTTTCCCTAAATTCTTATTGACACTCTCCATCAACCCTACAAACTCTACCCACTCTCCCTAAAACCCTATTCATCCCTAAAAACCTATTCACACAGTATGCTCTCACATATCCCTTCATATTCACTTTGTTCATTTCATTCCTTCACCCTATCCCCTCATCACCCATACAAAACCATAAGTGTTCACAACCACAAAAAAACAATGGAAAGAGACAGTGAATATGATTACGAGGAAGAGACACTCAATGATAGTTCCATGGAGAGACATAAGTAGTAGATGAAGCCTCATAAAGGAGGAAGAATAATTAGATAATAGCCTACTAGTTTAAGGGAGTTACAAGCATGTCTACTTGCCATTTCTTGCTTTAAACACCAGGCATGATTTTATTTTTGTGAAATGACAGAAAGAGTCAGATTTCATCATGATTTGGCTAGGCTATTTGTGACTCATTTGCACAATAATGAAGTAACCCTTGCCAGAATAACCTTCACCATATCACCAGCTGTCATCTTAGAGGCTACAAGGATTCCATATGTGGGTGAAAATTGGTACAAAGGTCAGGGTATTGATGAAGAGTACTATGAGCCTTACATCAAGGCTAGATACAAAGACAAAATTAAGAGAGTATTCCCCTTCAATTTTTTTGGAAGACAGGTATGCCCCATTAATGAAAATCATTATCAAGTACTTCACTTGTGAAGGTAGGTTCTCCTGGTTGTATGCCTACCACATTAGACTTCTCATGAATTTCACTAGAGTAAAGATGATGAATATCCCTTACTTCATGTTTAGAAACATCGAGAAGGTGGCACATATTGTATAGAGGAAGCCATACCCCAGTGCTTGAATAAAATTTACCATTACTCTTTGATCAAAATCATTGTTCTTCACCACCTAAGCCTCCTTAACATTCCATGGGAGACTTTCATTTCTCATGAGATGTTCAAAGGCCCTCAAATCTTTTCATGAATACATCATGAAGAAGGTGGCCCTTCAAGCCATGAAAAAGTCAAAGAGACTGAAACTGTTGGAGTGCAGTGTTTATGACATATAAGAGGAGTACTAGGAAACCTTTTGTAGCTACTAGGAAAGTATTATCTCCATAAGTTGTGGAAGGGGTCTTGCCTTCATCATCACGCCACAGAAAAAATGCTCTATCCACAAGGTGTGGAAGGGGCTTTTCTTTCTTCCTTAGCAAAATAGGTACAGGTTTTGCAACAAAGCAAGGGAAAAAACAAGGGCAAGGAAAAGGTGCAAGAAGAGGATCTTGGTGATGAGCAAGAAAGATATTTTGATCTTGTTGAGCATAAGGAGCCACAACAACACTTTACTCATCATGGAATTGACATTATTGACTTACAAGCTTAGGATTCGAAGACTGTCAAAGACATGATCATAAAGGAACAAGAAGTTGAAATACAATCCTTGTCAAATAACTTAGAGAGAGCTAATTTCATCATAAAATATTTAGAGTAGTAAAACAAGCAATTGAGTGACAAGAAAATCCTCATGGAGCTTAAAATGATCAAAGAAAACAAGCAAAAGGCCAAGGAGGTTAATTTCAAGTTGACTTCAATTGAACAAGAGATTGAGAATGATAGGGAAACTTGGCTTGAGAGGGTCAACATACACCTTGAAGGGCTCATTGACAAGTCCAATAGGGATAAGAAGATGCTTCGCCACATGGCCTACCATTAATTGACCCGGAACAAAATCTATAACATAAGGATCGAGCAACTTAAAGCTAGGTTGAGGAAGGATTTGAAGAGCAAAAAGGAGCAAGATAAGTTGAAAATATTAGCTGAAGCCTCACTAGCCCATCAATGCAGCTAATGGTGGTGTCCCATGCCAAATTTGGGCAATCTTTGAAGATATATATATATATATATATATTGAAATTTGCAACATAGGAAATTGGCCCAGAAGTGCAGCGCCACCAGCGCTACGCTTTTCCCTGGAGAACTTGTTGGAGGAAACGTTTATATATTTGGATTTATTATAATGAGAGCATTCATCCCAAAAAATTTGAGAAGTTTTGGAGCAAAACTAGGTCACCAAAAGGTCCAAAAACTACCAAAAAATGACCTCTCTACCTCTTTTTGGACACACAGAAGTAGCCATGGGAGATTTCAGTTTCGAGGGGGAAAATGACCTCCAAATGAAAAAAATCAAGTTTTTCCAGAAAATATATCAGAAGGCCTTTCCAATGAACCATCTCGGGCTAAATTTGGCTAAGGGGAAGGCCTTAAAAAGTGGGTGGAAAGCGGAGTTGCGCTTTTGGCTCATGGTGCCGCGCTTTTGACCAGTTTGCGAGAAAATCAAATTTTCGCTTAATTTCACTGCAAGTTGACTTTCTGTCCCTTCATGGATGATTTTATGAATGTAATTAATGACTTGGCATGTAGATGTGATAGTGAAATGATCTTAGAGGGTAGATTCATCAGTTTGAGGTGGTTTTGGGGTCAATGAATCAATTTCCATACTTATATAGGCAAGTTGTTCCACCGCCTATATTCCTGGTCCCTATTTTGAAATGGTTGTAACAACTCCTTTTCTCTTGGTTTCCACCCCTGATGGCTAGCATAGGTGGTTTTATGTCTATATTATGTATTTTTCTATCATTAGCAAAGGTTGGATTCTCTTGGATGCTCTGAGCTACATTGTACATCTTTATCAACAGTTTGGTAAGGAAATAAACCAGGACTTGCAGCTATTTTTATGGGATACTTGTGGTATGCTGTTTTTGCGTATTTTCTTCTTCTGTTATCAATTTTTCTCATGTTTTATGTATGCCACAATCTAATTCATTGCTTCTAGCTTGTTAAATTGGTAACTAGGGCCAAACTCCATGTGGGTCATCTTATCTATGGCAGCTGTTATTTTTATTGGATCCCTCTCGTCAAGAAATGTAGGATTGATCCAAAGATCATCCGATTCTGATAAGTATTTATGGAGATATGAATTTATTTTGTTTATGAAATTATTATCAAGCCGACCAACTATTATGTAGACTCTATAAGCCCAACCGACGTGTCTATTCATCATCCTCGCTTTAGTATAAATAGAAGAGTTTTGATGTCAATTGGCTCACTCATTCTTCATGTGATCTCCTCTCCACGTCTTGGGTTTTTGGAAGGAGAGTCACAAAAAGAGTACACTGACCTAGATTAATTCAACGCAGTATTATAAGATATACGCTGATCATAATACACGTTGTTCATGGTGGCTATGTTGTACGTTGGTTGCATGGAGTCATGGGAGATATTCACGCAATCAATACATGCCTTAGCTTATACGCTATAGTGGAGCCTAGTTGTAGTAAGGGAAGGAAAGACATCAAACCACAGTAAGGGAAGGACTGCAGTAAGGGAAGGAATAAGACTGATATTCATGGGTCATGGGACAACAATATCTTCACACAACATTTCATATGCTGTAATGACAGCAGTGTATATATATGCACAAAGAATACGCTGACACTTTCCATGTAGTCATGAAGACACCTAAACGCTCAGACCTGTTGACAAGTTAATGCCCTAAACACAGAGATCTGTTCACTACCATAGAAGCACATAACTCACTCATATTCAAATGGCTCCGGAGTCGTTGTCATGAGGACACATGTTCCCCACAGTTGGGAACGCAACTATATATGAAACGCACTCATGTATGACCCCTGTTGTTTTTGGAATGCAATCATAGGACCTGCAACGCAGTCATGATATATATATCCCGCACAGTCATGCACAGTCCATTCTGGGTACGCACAGGTCCATACAAAGAACGCACAGTCATACATTACAGTTATGGTTATATACATTCGCTGGATAGTCCTGTATATACGCTAGGGAATATACATTATGAACGTAGCATATTTATGATGAATGTAAGCACTGGTCATTGGACTGTAAAATAAATGCTAGATGTTGGGAAGTAATATTTACGCTGGTCCAGAATGAATATAAAGTGTCATACGCAGCAAATGTCTATGGTTGACAAAATGGACATATATACTCGCAAGTGAAAACATATATATTTTTATATGGGCATAATCTGGGCAACATGATATATAAAGCAGCATATCGATGCATGATGTATGTGGGCAACATCTGGGTAGCATGATATGTAAGCAACATGATGCATGATATATGAGCAGCGTGATGTATGATGTGCATGGGAAGCACGATGATGCATGGAGGATAGACAACATCATGATGAATGTAATCATGAGCATGGGCAGCTTGATGATGATGATGGATGAGATCATGGACATGAGCAGCATGATAATAATCATGATTAGTGCAGCATGGTGTAGTATGCAGTGGTACAGCAAGAGGACCAAATGCAGCACGATGATAGATATCAGTTGAAGTAGAATGTCTTCAACTGATCTCATCGTTATACGAAATGATCTATGCTATATCTAGATAAGACAAAGTGTTGACCTCTGTTGTAAATCTACTGTCTCTCTCTTTCTCTGCTGAACTTTGAAGATAAAAGAAGATTTGATCAAAGCGTTTCCCCACACATTGTGGGGTTTGTCCCTGGCTCGCGCCATATCTTGTGTCCTCTTGCCTTGGCTTGTCTTCTGCGATTTATATTTATGTTCTATCTGCAATTTATCTTAATGTTGATGTGATTGCTAACTGTGAAAATTAAATAAATTGCTCTAGCATAGAACATACCTAAAATTAACATGTATCAGAGCTGAGGTGAAGACAATGCCCAAGCAAGAGTGAAAGAGCAATCACCAAAGGCAGTTGGGACAAGACAGAAGGATCAATGGGTTCCTCATAATTCACCTAGGGTGAAGTCGAAGTAGAGAATGTTATCAGAATGGCACAACAGAAGTTTCTGATGGCCCATCTAAATATCACTTCATTGGGAAGTTCGGATCTAAGGGTGGAAGGAAAGGCAGATGCCTTGTTGAAATAAGTTCGGCCGTTATGCAAAGGAGTGTCTGAATGGCAGAGACACATCTCTTGATGAAGATAACAATCATTATTGGGACATCTTCAATAATCAAAGGAATGACTGGTAATGCAAGTCATCAGGGAAATGGTCGACTCTTCCATGAAAGCAAGAAACCCTAGAATCTCTTTTATGTACCTGATCGCAAGAAGAACCTGATTTCCATATCGGAAATGGAAGTCAAAGGTTACAGGGAGGCACTTATTGATGGAAAGGTACGTGTTTGAAAATAGATCTTTCAAAGATGTTTTTGATTTTAGGGTTGTATAAAGTTGCAGGAAGTTCACTGGGGAACATGTCCATTGACTCAACACTAGAGGTCTGTGAGTCAGATGGTGACGAGGATGCCTGAATTAAAAAAGGAGCATGAAGGTACATGTCTGAAATGTACCAAAGGAAAATATTATAAGGGGACCATTCCCCTCATGCAGCAGGTCCACAGGCTTGGAACAACCCGAGGAGTTTAAGACTCATGATCGGGAATCTCATGTATACAAGTGGAAGAAAGCCCTCTATGGCTTGAAGCAAAACACCTTGGGCATAGTATAAGAGGATTGATAGCTGTCTAATGTAGCTGAGATTCACTAGGAGTGAAACCGATCCAAACCATTACTCAAAGGTTGTGGATGATAAACCTCTCATACCAGCACCTATGTCTAACAGGTGAAGACCCTCTCATTTATAGGAGACAGAGGGAGTTGGATTCTGAATGTGGGAAGATAAGTTGCAAGCTTGTGACTGCCTCGAGGATCTTAACTTTTAGAAGTTATATGGTAATGATGTCAGACCAGATTTGGGAAATGCCTTTGAGTTTCATAAACTCATTCTCATTGATGTACTTGGAGAACCTCCATCTGGACATATGGGATGTAGTTAGCATTGTGAAGCTCATATTTGAGCCTCACTGGATTGGTGTCAAGAATCTTCTGAGATATCTTCAAGGCAGAATCTCTCATGGATTGAGATACACTGCCGAAAATATGAAACCACATGATTATTCAAATTATGAGTGGGCAGGCAGTATGGAGGATCACTAGAGCACTTCTCAGTGTTGTTTCTCTTTGGAATCTTCCTTGATATCGTGGATGAGTAGGAAGAAGAAATCGATGACTCTGAGCAACACCAAGGTAGAATACATTGCTGATAGTATGGCCTCCTGTGAGGCAGTCGAGTTGCTGAAGCTCTTCAGAGAGATATTTGTACACATGATGAATACCACTGTGATTCTCTGTGACAACCAGAGGTGGGATTATTTATTGAGGAATCCTGTATTTGACAATTGCTCCAGCAGATAGACATCAAATACTACCTTATCTGGGATACGGTAAGTCGATGATCAAGGAGGCTCCATCACACTAAGATGATGTATAGGACAGAGCCCCGAGGAAAGATCGAATTTGTGATTTTCCTGAACGACTTGGAGTCGTCGAGAGACCTTTGTAAAAGGGTCTTGCATGTTGCATACATTGAACTCTGGGAGCTCTAGGGGGCTTGCAGTTCTACTAGAACAACATACGGCCATAGGGTGACTCACCCTCCGCTGGTGGTGCGCTCTGGAAAAAGATGATTTGCTCTCTTGTGGGACAAGATGATTCACTCTCTTGTGGAATAGGATGATTCGCTCTCCTGTGTAGCAGGATGATCAGTTCTCCTGTGAGGCCTAGATTGATGTGTTCTCCATGGAATCCTGGATTGATGTGCTCTTCGTGGCGATTGTAGCAGGATCGATGTGTTCTCCTGTGACGACAGGATTGATTAAGTTCTCATGTCGAGGCATCCTACCCATGTAGTCTAGGACTCATGGGAAGTACCTCTAATTTGATCAATGAGTAGGGAAATGAAGTTAGGGACCATAGTAGTACCGATGGACACATCTTTGTATCTACCGTACTCCCTATTCTAGGATGACCTCCATTGATCTGGTATCAATGATACTAGTCTGGACCAATGGTAGGAGTTGTACATACTATGACGCTGACTTCGGGTCGGCTGAGACTAATCTGGGATCAGTGGTACATACTCCGAGACTGACTTCATGTTAATGCAGGACTGGTCTAGGACCAGTAAGAGTGGTACATACTATGACACTGACTTCGAGTCAGTTGAGACTGGTTTGGGACTAGTCGTACACTCTCTAAGCCTGCGATACTGGTTTGGGACCAGTGATAAGAGTTGTACCATACTATGACGTTGACTTCGGGTTGGTTGAGACTGGTCTGGGACCAGTGGTACATACTCTGAGGCTGACTTCATGTCAGTGCAGTACTGGTCTGGGACCAGTGAGAGTGGTAGATACTATGACGCTGACTTCGGGTCTGCTGAGACTGGTCTGGGACCATTGGTACACTCTCTGAGACTGTGATACTAGTCTAGGACCAGTAGTAGGAGTGGTACCTACTATGACGCCGACTTTGGGTCGATTGAGACTGGTCTGGGACCAGTGGTATGCACTCTGAGACTGAATTCAGGTCAACGGAGAATGGTATGAGACATTCTCAATCAATTCTTCTTCTTCATAGTTCAGAAGAGCTGAGCAGAGCAGAGCTAGCAGAGCCAACAGAGCTGAGCAGAGTAGAGCTAGCAGAGCCAGCAGTGCTGAGCAGAGCTGAGAAGAGTAGAGCAGAGCCAACAAAGCTAAGCAGAGTAGAGCATAGAAGAGCCAGTACAGCCGAGTAGAGCAGAGCTGAGCAGAGTAGAGCTAGCAGAGCCAGCAGAGCTGAGCAGAGCAGAGCAGAGCCAGCAGAGCTGAGCAAAGTAGAGGAGAGTTAGCAGAGCCAACAGAGATGAGTAGAGCAGAGCTAGCAGAGCCAACAGAGTAGGGCAAAGCTAGCAGAGCTGAGCAGAGTAGAGCAGAGCCAGTGGAGCTGAGTAGAGTTGGGCAGAACAGTGCAGGGCACTGATGGCAGAGATAGTATAGTCGGACTTATGGATCAACATATGGAGTTTTCCCTAGTTGAGAGGGAGTGTTAAATTGGAAACTAGGGCCAAACTCCATGTGGGTCAACTTATTTATGGCAGCTGATATTTTTATTGGATCCCTCTCGTCGAGAGGCGTAGAATTGATCCAAAGATCATCTGATTCCGATAAGTATTTATGGAGATATGAATTTATTTTGTTTATGAAATTATTATCAAGCTGACCAACTATTATGTAGGCTCTAGAAGCCCAACCGATGTGTCTATTCATCATCCTCACTTTAGTATAAATAGAAGAGTTTTGATGTCAATTGTCTCACTCATTCTTCATGTGATCTCCTCTCCACGTCTTGGGTTTTTGGAAGGAGAGTCACAAAAAGAGTACATTGGCCTAGATTAATTCAACGTAGTCTTATAAGATATACGCTGCTCATAATACACGTTTTTCATGGTGGATATGTTGTACACTGGTTTCATGGAGTCATGGGAGATATTCACACAATCAATACATGCCCTAGCTTATACGTTGTAGTGGAGCCTAGTTGTAGTAAGGGAAGGAAAGACATCAAACCACAGTAAGGGAAGGACTGCAGGTAAGGGAAGGAATAAGACTGATATTCATGGGTCATGGGACAACAATATCTTCACACAGCATTTCATACGCTGTAATGACAACAGTATATATATACGCAAATAATACGCTAACACTTTCCATGTAGTCATGAAGACACCTAAATGCTAAGACCTTTTGACAAGTTAATGCCCTAAACGCAGAGATCTGTTCACTACCATAGAAGCACATAACTCACGCATATTCAAATGGCTCTAGAGTCGCTGTCATGAGGCCACATGTTCCCCACAGTTGGGAATGCAACTATATATGAAACGCACTCATGTATGACCCCCGTTGTTTCGAACGCAATCATAAGACCCGCAACGCAGTCATGATATATATATCCCGCACAGTCATACATGGTCCATTTTGGGTACACACAGGTCCATACAAATAACGCACAATCATACATTGCAGTTATGGTTATATACATTCGCTGGACAGTCCTGTATATACACTAGGTAGTATACATTGTGAACGTAGTCATATTTATGATGAATGTAAGCATTGATCATTGGATTGTAACATAAATGCTGGATGTTGGGTAGTAATATATACGCTGGCCGAGAATGAATATAAAGTGTCATACGCAGCAAATGTATATGGTTGAAAAAATGGACATATATACTCACAGGTGAAAACATATATATTTTTATATGGGCAGCATGATATATAAAGCAACATATGGATACATGATGTATGTGGGTAGCATGATATGTAAGCAGTATGATGCATGATATATGGGCAGCGTGATGTATGATGTGCATGGGAAGCACGATGATGCATGGAGCATAGACAACATCATGATGAATGTAATCATGAGCATGGGCAGCTTGATGATGATGATGGATGAGATCATGGACATGAGCATCATGATAATAATCATGATTAGTGCAACATGGTGTAGTATGTAGTGGTGCAGCAAGAGGACCAGATGCAGCACGATGATAGGTATCAGTTGAAGTAGAATGTCTTCAACTGATCTCATCGTTATACGAAATGATCTATGCTAGATCTAGATAAGACAAAGTGTTGACTTTTGTTGTAAATGTACTCTCTCTCTCTTTCTCTGCTGAACTTTGAAGATAAAAGAAGATTTGATCAAAGGGTTTCCCCACACATTGTGGGGTTTGTCCCTGGCTCGCACCATATCTTGTGTCCTCTTGCCTTGGCTTGTCTTCTGTGATTTATATTTATGTTCTATCTACAATTTATCTTAATTCTGATGTGATTACTAGCTATGAAAATTAAATAAATTTCTCTAGCATAGGACATACCTAAACTTAACATAGTTGAATGATATCAAGATAGATAGGTAGAATACATTGTTTACAGTGCTCTTCCTTGGGAAGCCATTCAGTTTTCTATGTTTTCTACTATTTGAGAAGGATACATGAACTATGCATGCCCTCCTTAGCTCCTCACCAGTCTTATACCTCTCATCTCGCTCAATTTCAAGTGCCAAAGCACCTACCTACCTTTCCCCATTGAACACCTTTCATCCTGACTTAATTTCCCGGACCCAAAACTGCCTGGCTCCATTTGATATAGCAACAAAACCAACAAAATCAATCAAAATCCCTAGAGCTACTATAACTAGCCTAAAATCCATATCTGATCTAGTCATATTGACTGAGATTTGCAAGGAGAGAGCCCTCTCCCGACTTGGTAGGCCTAGCTACCAAGTTAAGCTTGGTTTATGGTTATCCTAGGATTGCCTCTCTTTAGCCTGAGGTCAATCTAGGCTCTAACATAGTGGCAACCATACTAGGGAATAAAATCTCATTATACCCTAGTACTACTAAGAAGTTCTAAACTTTTGTATGATAAGTTTAGAATTCATTAGGCTAAAAAGTGGAACGTTGTAAAGTAATATAAAAATCTTGAGAAATTGGGACACACTAGCTTCAAGAAGATACACGAGGTCTAATACTAATCCTCATCCTCCTCTTGTATTTGAAAATCCTAATCTCATTCCGCAGATACTCAGACAAGAAAGTTCACCAAGTCCTAGACCTATTTTTAGATGTCATTCATGCCCAGTCGAGTGGTTGTTCCTTGAAGATCTCCCTTTTGATGAATATTTTGGTCTCTCTCTATTTAGAACCACATCTAATAGTGAACTGTTAGACATAGTCTCAGATCCATACTTCACCAGAGAACTTGAGATCTAATGAGCCAAATTGTTAAGTAACCGAAACCTTCAGAATTCCCCTCAATCATCCCTCACCATTGATAGAATTCCTGAACTCTTTGACTTGGTTTCAACATATTTTGTCTCACCATCATTTCCCCATATTTCTGAAAATCATCCCTCATCTCCATTCATACCTTCACTCCCTCATCATCCTATCACTACACCTCAAACACCCATCACCTATGTTACATCAACTGCCCTTGTTGTCATAAATCCCCCTATCTCCCCAACACCAGTTTCAAATCAGCCTCAAGTCATGGCTGCTAGATATGCACCTCTTGTTCTGCCTTAGAATCTGGATGATATTCCCATTGATTACCAAAGTAAGATACCTCTTTTTGATGCCACGCAAAGTATTACAGTGAAGCAACATGTTGACAGGATGAATGACTTCTTTGGCCTTCATGAGGTAGATGCAGAAAATGTGTCCATGAGATTATTTGTACAGAGTTTTGGAGGTGAGGTTCAAAAGTGGTTCAGAGCATTACCAGCAGCCTCTATCAATACTTTTCTAGTTCTGCATAGTTCCTGGATTGGTGGGAGGTAAAGAACCCTCTCCAAATTTTATTTGAGTATGAAAATATTAAAAGGAATGCAGGTGAAAATGTCCAAGATTACTGTGTAAGGTTCAATGCATTTTATAATGCTATTCTATCTAACATTAAACCACTGATGGGGTTAGCATTGATCAAATTTCCAGAAGGTTTCGATGTTGATATGGCATATCAGTTATGGGAAAGAGATCCTACTACACTTGGGGATATGCATAAGAACAATGTGAGAGTAGAGGCAAATCTGCTAGCCAAAAGAGTAAGGATGAAAACTGAAAAGAAGGTGACTATAAAGGAAGAAACGTCTTCCTTAGATGTTAAGGGAGATAATATTCTCCAAAAAATTGAGAAAATGTTTGACCAGTTGACGGTTACTGACAAGCATGAAAAAACAATCAAAAATCCAAACTTCAGAGGACAACAACAACCTCAATTTAGGATTAAAAAAAGGGAGCAAAAGGCACAAGATCAGTCATCACAATAGCAGCAAGTCAGAACTCCTTTACAACAAAACTATGTGCATGGAATAGAGGATGAAGATGATTATGATCCAGTGGTAGAGGCAAATAATTTCTTTATTGCTGATGGTTTGCCCATTTTTCTCATGGAAGATGAAGAATATTTAGAGGTCCCAGAAGTCCAAAGGGATGAAGACTACATACTAGCAAATGAGGCAGTTTTGGGGGATGAGTCGGATGATTATTAGTGAAGATATATGAATGCATTGGTAGCAAAACAATATTCATTAAGAAGTAGAGATGTACCAGTTAGTCCAGTTCAAAGGAGAAAGGAAGCACAACCCAAAAATGATTCCTCAAACATTCAGAAGAAATGGAAAGAGCCCGTTGATCCAACTTCCAGCAAAGGACCATCTACAAATAGCATTGCAAACGAGAAGAATAATCAACAAAGTGCAACAAAATAAAAGGTAAAAAGAGGTAGATAAAGTTTCATCTTTTAGTTTAGAAAATGAGATTGCTAAATTAAAAGTTTCAATTCCTTTGACTGAATTGATTAAGAACAACAACTATAAACACCAGGTGTCCAAAATTTTGCACATAGATCCTTTATCTGATATGGTCAATGTAGAAGATGATCACCCTGTGATCATTTTTGGCCCTGCCTTAGAAGATTAGTATGAGGATAGTGAAGTTCCTCCATTCTATATAAGCCTTATACTACACGAGTATGTCCTCCACAATGCCATGTTTGATTCCGAAGCTTCCCATAATCTGATGCCAAAAGCCATTATGGAGAAATTGGGCCTTTACATTACTCAAAAATATCATGACCTATATTCTTTTGATTCCAGTAGGGTCCATTGTATTGGTCTTATCAAATACCTAGTGGTATCTTTAGACCAAATCCCAGCGAAGAATGTTTTCATGAATGTGGTTGTTGCAAACATTCCACCACGGTTTCGTATGATTTTGTCCAGATCGTGGGGTGCAAAGCTTAAAGGGACTTTACAACTAGATTTCTCCTATATTACCATTCCCATGTTTGGCCAATTGAGAAAACTATATAGGGAGAAGAAAATGAAATACATGATTACAAGCAAGGAGAAACCGCATAATCATCCAATTAATGTTGTACATACAGATTTAGAGTCATTTGTATTATATTTAGACAGTGGTTTGAATGATGTTGATAGTCAGTTAGTTGAAGTAGAAGATGTTCCAAAGATTTCAGAAAATTTCAGAGCAGCCCTTGATCAAGAAAGACATAAAATTGCAAGTACTTTTGAGCAGTCTACATACAGGCAATAGCAAAAAGACAGTGAAAAATAGAAAAATGAAGAGATCAGTCAAAGTAAGAAAGAGAATGAGACAAAATTTGAGCATTTAGAAGAAGAAGCAGGCCTGTGGAGTATGGATTTTGATGGAGCCTTGGGTAAGGATGGTGATGGCATAGGGATTTGGATTCGTAGCCCCGCTTTGCAGCCAAATAGAGTTCCTAGTAATGCTAGAATATGTTCATATAAATTTGCCTTTGACTTTTCTAACAATGAAGCCGAATATGAAGCATTGATTGCAGGTTTGAAAATTCTGAAAAAGCTGAATGCAAAAAGGATATAAGTCTATGGAGATTTGGAGCTGATAATCAAGCAAGTCAAGGGAGAATATCAAGCTAAACACCCACAGATGAGAGCCGACCAAAATGCAGTTTTGGATATCTTACGTATGTTTCCAAAGTATACTTTGACAGCAATACCTCATGCTCAAAACGTTATTGTAGATTCACTTGCCACGGATGCAAGTAATTTGAAGATTCCGATGAATTCCAATAAGAAGTTTCAGATCCATGTCAAACACTACCCCATTGTTCCGAACAATTTAGGGTATTGGCAAGTGTTTTGGGATAATAAGGAGATCAATACCTTTTTGCAGAATGAAGGAAACTACAAGGATGCTTCCATAGATGTTGACTATGATACTGATGAACCGGAAATTGAGGTGAATCAAATGGAAATATTGCAGCTGAAAGACAACATTATTCCTAAAGGTCTCATACCTTTAGAAGAACTTTTTGATCAAGTTGATGTGGCAAGAAATCCAAGCTTGGTGCCTATAGACAAAGGTGTTGAGGATGTTAATCTATTAAAAAACGAAATTAAATTAGACAAATAGATCAAGCACACATAAAAACTAGACACAAAATATTGGTGGAAAAAGGCTGAAGCCTCATGCTTCCTCGGGTATTCTCTCTCTTTTTCATTAAAATAATTGAATGTAGTGTTACAAATAAATAGATGAGAGATAGTGTTCTTAAGATAGTGTGTGCTATCTTAGACACCTTTGGTTGAGATAATTTCTCCTTTGGTTGAGATAATTTCTCACCAGACTGACACCAATATAGGAGTTACCTAAACTAACTCTTATCTCAGAGGAACAACCCAAGAGTTAGGAAAAAATCCTAACCTGGAATATTTAATTTATTTATTTATTTTTGGATTTATTATTTTTTTGTGAGAGAGGCCAACATTCCCCCCCTCAATGATAAATCCAAAATAAGAACGAGGAACCATCTTCCAAGTTTTCATGTTGATCCTCAAAAACATTGCTTGGAAAAAATGCCAAAACTGGATGTTGGAAAAAACTCAAATCTGAAGAGAACATGAATCAGCTGCATGCTTGATTCGTCTTTAAAGTTGCTTGAAAACTCCATCACGTGCCAAGCTGTAAAAGGATCCAATTATCCTTTGCTTGAAAACAACATCTGGTGTCCACTGACACAATTTAATGAATGCCCACTGGAATATTTGCTGATGATGATCGCCCACTAGTTGATGATGTCAAAAAACAACTCAATGTTGCTTTTGCTATGATGAAAGTTGCTCACTACTGCTTTTCTCTTGGTTTCCCACTGATGAATTTGCTGATGCTCACTGTTGATGAAAAATGACCACTAGCTGATGAAGATGCCCATTGGCTGCTTTACTAATGTTGTCGAGACTTTCAGTCTAACAACCACTTGTCAATTTCATTGACATTTCCCCCCTTTGTCAGCTAAAAGGAGAGACAATATTCTCCAAAATATATCTAAACTCCCCCCCTTCAGGTGTAGGAGAGTTTCACTGTTGTACTCCCTCGTTCAACTGCATGCGAATACCATCATTGGTTCACTGTTGGCTGCACTTTGTGTGAGTATAGTCGGTTATAGAACTGAGACAATATTTTTACTGTGGATGACCATTCCCAAGGACCGATCCATTCATAATGTATCTTCAATCTGTCTAATTTTTGTTGGTGGCAACATTTTTCTGAGGAATGATTGGGCTTTCCACAATGGCAACAAGGATGGAGATCAAAACACTGATATTCCATATGACCGGTTCTTTTACAATGAGAACATTTCAGTTGGACTTCAACTTCAAGTTGCGTGCTATTCTATTTTTCTGCTACTTTCTCAGAACCTGTTGAGGTGAGTTGTGCATGAAATCCTACAGTGACGAACTTAATTGGCTTGGAATAATCTGGGATATGTAATTTGGTGTCATCAGAGACATATCATAAGCCTCGTCGATTCTTATTATTTTGAATTTCTTCCCAGGGCTTGATGATGGGTTTGAAAGAAATTTTAACTGGAACAACTTCGACGCTTGAAGTTGCTGGGATGAATGACTTATCATCTATATGGTTCAAAGACTTGAAAGTATCACTCTTTTCTTGCAATTCATTCCTTGCGACTCGAGTTGAAGAAACTCAATGGTTTCATGTGTTTGTCGTAGATGCCGTGAAAAAACATCAAGAGTTTCTTTGTTGATGTGCACCATGTCTTCATCACTGGAGATGATCAAACTATGAAGAATGTTTAACAACTGAATATGTTGTGCCATCTGAACGTGCTTACTTGAATTCAAGCTCTCTTGTTGTAGATAGTTTTTTCACTTTATTTTGTGACTTGCATGATAGTCTCACTTTCTTTGGGACTTGAATGGCATGCTCGCTTGACTTGTTGCTTATTGCACTTGCTAGGAACACTTGATTAAACTCTAGAATTCACACTCGCTTGATGATGATCGTGTTTGCATGAATTCTCACTTGTCTTACTTGATGACTTCACGCTCACTTGAAGGAATATCCATGCTTGCTTGATGTTGATCTTAACTTTCTTGATTGGTGTTAGAGTTCAACTTGTTTGGTTTCTTTGATGGTTGTTGCAATGAACTTCACTCTAGCTCGCTTGAAGGTTTTAACTTTGTACTATTTTGATACAAATTTCTTGAATGAATACTCACGCTAACTTGAAGGAGATGTGAACTTGTTTCTTGTTTGATTTAGAGTTAAAAATTTGTGCATTCACTTGATTCTGCTTAAAGGAAGGGGGTCGAACACTCTCGAAAATGCACCCAAAAAAAACACATAATGATTTAATGACTCACTGCAATGAATTCAATTTGACTCAATTCAAGACTTGGGTGTCGGTTTCAACCGAGAATGCACCCTTACAATTCAATGCAATTGGAATTTGATTTACAAGTTCTTAAATTGTTTGCAAGAATGTTGATGTAGACTTTGATTTGAAATGCTTTAACTTGATTAAGTGAATTTGCTTGTTGATGTAGAATGTTGATGTTGACAATATATGAATATGAGTTTTAGTTTCACAGATGCAAGTGTTGAGTTTAATTATCCTTCCTTGACGCTATTCTGTTACAAGTGTTGTGCTTTCTTGCATTGAACTTTATGTGTGTTAAATGAAATCATTTATGTGTCAAAACTAGACACAAATCTGTTATAGACATATTTGGGCACTACAAACCCAATCACATATGTCGATAAACCAAGGGATCTCAAACCCCTAAATTGTTGTTTCAAACCCTAAAGGATCAAGGTCAATTGATTACATCATTTCCCAGAAGTTCTCCCTAAAAAACTACTCAAAACTGGTCAAAACTAGACCATACCAACTGCTCCATGCTGAGGGTGCGATGCATCTCACCTGTTACACACAAGGGGTGTGATGCATACTAAAAATCCCTTATGTAGGGTGAAATGAGCGAGAGTATACAAATGGTAGAGGCAATTTTCTAGGTGGAAACTCAAGGAGTCTTCTAGAAACTGCTCATGTGACACTTGCCTTCCTAAATTCGCCCAAGGATGAGTAAGAGATCATGAAATCTCCAAGTGGAACCAAGAACTATCAGTGAAATGACACTAATAAAAAACCCAGAATTTGACTCACCTCCCTGCAAAAATCTATATATGGATTCCTCATCTTAGAGATCTAGAGGCTGGAATTTTGTAATCTGTAACGAAGTGTTGTTGGTTTCTCTTTGAAGACATTGTATTGTTGGGTGATCTAGTTTTGCATGAGGTGAAGAGGGCTTTCATGCTAGGAGGATGGCAATGGATCAGACAGCTGGGTTGTAATCCTCTCTTATACTTCTATCAATAAAGTTATTTGAGTTTTCCTCCATATGCTTGCTTATTTCTGAATCTTGTATTTATGTATGCAATTGTATGGTTAATGTACATCTGATTCTACATTGTTTATGGTATTATAGATCTCTATGCTTTGATGGTATTTTGCTACCTTGCCTCTACAGGTGTTCTTTGAAGCAGGACAAGTGAGAAAGGAGTGGCGAAGCTCTATCAAAGGAGAGAGGAAACAAGCAAGGAGCCAAGCGAAAGACTAAGGTTGGTGCTCTCTGCTTCTCTCTCCTCTATCTCTCATAAAGGAAAAGGCAAGTTACTTTGAATTATTTGTTTCTAAGATAGCTACCAGTCTTAGTGGGACTAGCAGATCTGAATAGACACTAGTTTTCCTGGAAACAAAATGGAAACTCCATTGGGGATCGAATAGTTTTTTTGTTTGTTACTATTGTTTGCTTTATAAACTATAGAAGGAGCCTGAAGTTAAGCCAGCTAGCCTTCGAACTGCTTTTGCTATGCAACTGCAAAGTAGATCAACACTGCTTCAGGCAATCTATGGGTTGGTTTATGAACTGAACATCTGAATTGCAACATCCTAAGTTCCCTGGTGTTAGCTCAATAACCTCATTAGATCAGCCCCTATACTTTGTGTTTACTTTCCATCATAATCTCATCCTAAATCCCTGAACTTCGCTGCAAATTGTGAGCGAAAACCAAGCTCAGTCTCATCCCTAGACCATCGCACTGTCTCTCATTGATAGTCTGGATGCATCACACCTCCCATGTGTTGCAGGTGAGATGCATCCCTTTTTCCCTTAAGGACAAGTGCAATGGTTGAATGAGGTTGTTTCTCTCTCTAGATTTTGGTTTTTTCTTCATTGTTTTCAGCTCTATTCAGTAGTTTTACTACCTATGATCAGTATATCACTATTGAAGCCTTCTTCCTTTACATTATTCAGCCTCCATTGATAAGGAATTGTAAATGTTTTTAATGTATTTTTCATCATTTACAGTCCTCCTTTGAAAAACATAGCTTAATCGGACTGTCGTCTTTTGATTGGAAAGTGTCGCAACTGTCATTTTCAGTCAAGAAAAAGAGTGTCGTAAAGTCTTCCCCTTTTAGATAGTTGATCGTATTTTTGCCATTGTATTTGATTTGAATTGTCAATTCTTTGAAGTGTCGAAAGCAGTTTTCCTTTCGAAATTGAAAGTGTCGTCTTAGTCTCACTTTGAAGAAAAGTAGTTCAGATCTGTACTTAGTTTTCTTTTTGTCATTCTCACATTAAAGAAACGGAAAAAAAAATATATGCATGTGCATTTTCATTTAGACTGCATGCAGAAATTGATTTAGGAAAAGTGCATTTAGTGTGTGCTCTCTACTCTCTGTTGAAAGAATCTCACCCTTCTTTCCTTAGTAGCTAGGATTTTCATTACTAAAAGAAAACAATTGACTATTTATCATTTAGATTGCATATTTAGGAATTGTACATCTACATCACACGGTGAAACTTGAAAGGAAAACTTCTTAATAAATATATTGTAAAATAAACCTTAATGAACATAAAAATGCTTTAGAACATAATGCACAACATCTAGAAGTCTAGTCTAGAGATGTATTGCGACGTCGTAAAGCTTGGTAACTATCGTTTTCACGTAGGTTGGGTGATTCCTCCTCTTTGATATGACAAGTGCTAGTACAGACTTGTGCTCCCACGTACCGTCGAGTATATATTGGGAGACCATAATAGGCTGATATCGTTTATCCTTAGGAAGCCGTGTCTGCCGCCCTATTGATCGCAATGCACTGAACAAAGCATTCAGGAAGATTGACTGTTGTACGTAAAGTCCTCGGTAATTTCTCTATAATTTACCACTGAGGTGTATATTGTAGCTTTGCGATTGGTTTGGTAACCCCTCTATCTAGATTTCCAGAGTAGTCACTTTCGTTCCTTTTCGTCTCCTTAAAAGAAAAGCTCCATCTGAGCACTTGTCACTTTAGGATCATTAAAAATTGAAGGTGTCTAGATTCACCTTTAGCATTTTCTCAACTCTTAAAAATTGAAAAAGCAAGTTGTGTCAAAGCATCATAAAATTCATTTAATTCGGAATAACATTTTCCCCTTTTAATTTTGAGTTTATCAAGTAATCCTCAATCATGTAAGAAAGCCAATAAAAACCCTGTTGTTCACAGAGACTAACGATTCAATCATCTTTGACTCCGGAAACAAAACCATTCTGGGACAAGCGATCTCATTTAACTAGGTCGAAATCTCCTAGTTTATTTGAAACTTGTGTTTCAATATCATCAGAGACTCCAGTTACTCCAATTATTTATGGTACCCATCCCTCTACAGAAGAAGTTCTGTAGTTACAAGAGGACATTAGAACTGATCCTAGTGTAACGGTAAACACTTCTATTCCTGAACCAACTCCATCTAGGGTTGATTCGGAAGGTGTCACCATCCAGCATCTATCGCTATAGAGTCTATACCTTTTACGGACCTGACGGTCTACCTCTTCCCCCTAGACTGACTACTATATAAGAGATTGTGGAGGATCTTCCATCCATTACCCCATTTCATTTTGGAACTGGGATCCACCTATATCCCTCTACTACAGAAGTTAGTTATTTTAATCACCCTTCATCGTAAGTTACTATTGAATCTCTAGGAAATCTTTTGGATAGACTTGATATGTCTGAACAACCATCGACATCTAGGACTGTGTCATCTAATACAACAGTAGTAGAACCTCCTGCCACTACTTCGATAATGTTTGCTGGTATACCATCTATCCCAAATAGTTCTCAACTGCTAGATGGAGTCCACCCACGGACTGTTTCAACAGCATGGTCTGTTCCTATTTGTTCATCTAGAATCTTATTTGGAATTTCTTATGTTGAGACTCAGCAAATTGATCCTTCACATCAGTATCAATTTGGGCAGTTCAGTCTCCAAAGACTAATTTACCCTTTGCACGCTAGATTTCTGCCATATGGGGGGCAGTATGCCTTTTCATTGTTCCCCCTGGGATAGAAACCATATGAGAGTTCACAACAAAATTCAGGTCAAGTTGGAATTGCATCCAGTGGTTGGGTACCAATACTGCCTCAACAGCCAAGAGTTGTATATTCAATGCAACCAAATCAACCTGTGTCAAACATTCCCACTACACCGGCTATTGTGATGGTGTCCCAAGTACAAGCGTTGCCTATTGTATGTCAACATCAATTCTTTCAGGTCGTAATACAATAGCCTCTTGTCTCCACGACTCAATCATAATCGTAGATTAGTGGCTCCTTAACTGAAGCTACTCAGGCTCAAACGGGTACTAACACCCCTCATTTTGGTCAAACATCCTGTATTGGACAGCAGCAGATGGTCCAATAACCATGGTTGGTGCAATATCAACAACCATAATTCCAACAATCTTACCGAGGACTTGAGCAACAAATCTTTATGGGTAATGGGAAGCCGTATATTCAAAACGGTTACCAACAATCATATTATAATGGTTATGCCCATCAACCTTATCAAAGTTATCAACATCAATACATTATGCTGGTATGCAAAGACCCACTACTCAGGCGATCCCGTCTTATCTGGGGTATGCTTCGCCAAACTTGAATCAACAGTTGCCTTTCGTAGCAACTTTAGAATTACCAGATCTAAATCGGTTAACAAATGATCCAATTACTTATGTCCCTTAGTGGCCAGCAATTCCTCATAAACTTCCATCAGATATTGCTAAATTCAATGGAAATCCAGGGGAAGATCCATAGAATCATGTAATGACCTTTCATTTGTGGTGTTCGTCCAACACCCTCAATGATGATTTGATTAGGCTTTGCCTTTTTCAGCGAATGCTAATTGGTCTGGCAGTGAAATGGTACATCGAATTGCCTATAGCTTCATTTGATAACTTCAGTACCCTTGCCACCACCTTTTTAACCCATTTTCAGTTACCTATAAGGTACGAAATAGGAACGAAGCTCCTTACCAATTTTAAATAGACAACAGCCACTCACATATTAGATCATATTCATGAGTGGTGACGTCTTCGTCGAATGGTAAAGACATATGTTCCTGATTAGCTTCTAGCTGAATGGTTTATTAAGTCATTGTTACCTTCTATTACAGAAGATGTGGCCAAGGGAGGAGTTGTCACTGAAGAGCAAGTCATTGCTCGTGCACAATATCTAGACTTTATCTATACTCAGTCTGGCATGCTCTATGACAAAATTCCTGATGCTCCTAGGCCAAAATTTTCCATTCCTCCTCCTAAATCAAACAAGGACTCTCATGCCGGTGATGGCGTTATTGGCACCTCAAGTACGCAAATTGTAAAGGCTCAAACTGGTAGAGACCTTACAGTTTTTAGTAAAAAAACAAATGACAAACTTCCTGCCTCGGAGGTTAATGCCATGTCTTCAAACAAAGGCAAATAACCGAAGCAACTAGGGGGTAAGAAGAAAGGGAAAAACAAAAAGAAGAAATAGGAAGATTCAACTCCTGAAAAATCTTCTGAAAACCCTACTGGGAAAAAGAAAAATACTCAGCCATATCTCATATGTGATGGGGACCATTGGATGAGAGAATGTCTGCATCGAGCTGAGGTCAAAAATTCTGTAAGAATTTAAATACCTCAGCGGTATTGACTGATCCGTTTCCAAACCTAGAAACCAATCTAGTTGCTATCGATAATGCTTCCCAATCCCAAGTGATTATGTTGTCCATTTCGAAAAATCAAAATGATGCTTTGATATCGACAAGGAATAAAGATTATGGGAATCCACAGATGCCGAACAACAAAGCTATAGATCAACCTAGTAGTTCGACAACAACTTCGTCCGAAGTTGTGCCACCCATCATTCCTAAGCTAACAATAAAGCTGCCAAAGGGAGTAGTACACAAATCGACATTTAATCCTTGTGCTCAAGCAGCACAAAATTATAATATAGTAGAGGATTTGGCCCAATTGCCATCCGCTATGTCAACACTTGAAGTACTGCAAAATTGTCCCTCCCAAAAGCAGGCTCTATTATCAGCAATAGGTGGGATTGACCCGACGGATTCCAAAGTTGTGGCCTTTAATCATAAAGGATATGAACCTCAGTTACTGGCTCAACTCACTTTCATTGTGCAGGTAAAAGCCCTCAACAAAAATTTCATCGAACAATCATTGATGAGGGGGCATCTACCTACATTATGTCAATGAGTTGTTGGAAAACTTTAGGCTCACCACCCTTGTCAAGATCATCAACAACATTAAAATCATTTGATGGACGAACATACATGCCATACGGAATTCTAAGTAACTTGAAAGTTGAGCTGAGGGGCAAGACAATAGAAATTGACGTCGAAGTTATCGATGGAAACCTCGATTACAATATCCTACTGGGAAGGCCCTGGATTTATGCTATGGCTGCTGTTGTGTCAACATATGAAAGATTGCATTTCCCTTCCAAGGCGGAATTACAATTTTTGACCAACAAATCTTTCTTCCCAACAGTTCAAAATTTATGGGAAGCATTCAAATGATCCATGGAAGCTCCCAATCCTTTCAAAATGTTGGAGTAGGCCTCCTAAAAGACCCCACCTTAATGGGTACTTTTGCCCTACCACCTCTGAGTAATCTGTCGGAAGTGGCCACGCTGGAAAGCTATAATATGATATCTTCTATATTTGCAAAGATTCAGAAGATTTCCCAACATTTTGTTAGCATGGATCATCGCCAGGTATTGCCTCCAAGCCCAATAGAAATTTTGTAGCAATCAATTTTGTTGGCCTAGGTGGCAAACCCAAATCAATTCTCATCGAGTGTTTGAATAGATAGGTCTCAAGAATATGGTACCTCTTTAGATCCTTGGTTGCATGTACATTCTACAAACGAAGGAATCATTCTGTCAGTGATGATAGGGGAGGCACCATGGGAAGATTACCACCATCGTTCCCATCTTCAGGATAACAATGAAGATTATTCCAGCGACCTTAATCGTCCTTCATTTTTTGATTTTCTATCAAATACTATAAATACGGTGAATTTTGAGTGAAATTTGTCCAATATTGAAGAAACTATCACCATAAATATCTCGACAAAACCTAATGTTGTAGAGAATATTCATGTCGGAAAATCTTGCTCTTTTTAAGAATTGGAAATATATTCCGCTCTCTTTCACGAATTCAAAGATGTTTTTGTATGGTCATATGAGGAAATGCGAGGCATTGACTCGAGCATGGTTGAACATGAAATCAAGATGTATCCAGATGTCAAACTGGTACAACAACGGCTTTGGCAGGTTCACTCGAAAAAAGCCGCTGCCATCAAGGCAGAAGTTGAAAAACTTTTACATGCTGGTTTCATTTACCTGGTTCCTCTAACTAATTGGGTATCAAATATTGTTCCTGTGATGAAAAAGCAAGGAACGATTAGAGTGTGTGCTGATTACAGGGATGTAAATCAAATTTGTCCAAAGGACAACTACCCTACACCCTTCATCGACCAGATAATTGATAAATGCGCTGGATGCGAAATCTTTTCTTTCATGGATGGATTTTCCAGGTATAATCAAATAAACATCCGCCCACAGGACCAGTCGAAGACTGCATTTATATGTTCGTGGGGTACATTTGGGTACTGTAAACTACCTTTTGGTCTAAAGAACACAGGGGAAACTTTTCATATGGCAATGAATTATGCCTTCCATGACATCAAGTACATCATTCAACCATATCTCGATGATATACTGGCTCATTCGTGAAAGCGGACTGATCATTCGCAGCATTTGAGATCTATATTTCTATGTTGCCGACACTACAAAATACTACTCAATCCACACAAGTGTGTGTTTTGTGTCGGTTATAGTCATTTACTTGGTTTCGCAGTTTCTAAGGACAGGATTCGACTTGACCCATGTAAGGTTCAGGTAATCATCGACATGCCTCCACCTACAAATTTGCTTCAGATTCAGAAACTCCAAGGGAAAGCAAAATTTCTGAGGAGGTTCATTCCAAATTATGCCAAACTTGCCAAAGGTTATATGCGTCTTTTGAAAAAAGAAGTTCCCTTCAACTGGGATCAGGTCGCGCAAGCTTCCTTTGATGCTTTAAAGGAATCCCTAATAAAAGCATCATTAATGTACGCTCCTAATTATAAAAAAGACTTTAACCTATATCTAGTTGCAGCAGTTACAACCATCACAATGGTTTTAGTACAAGAAGACAATGGAATTTAAAATTCTGCCTATTATTTAAGTCGAAAGTTAAATGATACAGAAAGAAAGTACTCCTATGTTGAAAAGCTGGCTCTTGCAGCTATTCAAGCAATACAACGATTTCGACACTATATCCTCTTTCGCAAAACTACCATTTTGTTAGATTGCAACCCTATGACTTACATTCTATCCCTTCAGTTACTAAGGGGCAAATATTCGAAATGGATAGCCATTTTGCAAGAGTTTGATCTGGAATTCATAAAATCCAAATCAAAGAAATATCTAATTTTCATGGAGTTACTATGCGACTTCCCATCGTCATCCAATGATTCAACATCCAAAGCATCAATCATGGATGAATTTTTGTTTATGATACCATCAAGTGATCTGTGGTATGGAGACATAATAAACTATCTCCAAATCCAAACATAGAGGCCTAATACCTCTCACTCTGAACAACGACGTACTCGATACCAAGGAAAATACTACATGATCATCAATGATACACTTTACCTTCGATATATCGATACAGTTCTGTGAAGGTACCTCACGCATGAGGAGACAGAAAAAGTCTTGAATGATTGCCATTTAGGCATGTGTGGGGGGCATCAATCCGGTTACACTACAGTGAAAAAGATCTTACGAGTAGGTAATTTTGGCCTACTGTATTCAAAAATTGCATAATCGCAGTCAGAAGTTGCCATGCTTGTCAAATCTTCGACCACAAAACCAAACTACCACCTGAACCTTTGCATCCAGTAGTTGTTGTTGGGCCATTTTCCAAATGGGGCATAGATTTCATGACATGTAACCCCACCTCGGCCAGGGGGCATGGGTATATCATAGTCACAGTCGACTATTTTACAAAATGGGGCAAAGAGATGCCTACATTAAACAATAGCGGTGAAACAATTTCTCCTTTTTTTTCAATCATGTAGTCTCTAGATTTGGTATTCCATAAGCTATAGTCATAGATCATGGATCACATTTCTGCAATCACATGATGGTTGAATTGGCTGTCAAATTAGGACTGTCCCATGACAATTCTACTCTGTATTATCCGCAAGCTAACAGACAAGTTGAGGCCATCAACAAAGTCCTGAAGCGCATGCTGCAAAGGATGATTGGTGTCCACAAACAGAGTTGGCACCTAAGTCTGTACTTAGCCTTGTGGGAATATAGGACATCGGTGAGAAATACAACTAGATTTACACCCTTTCAACTAGTGTATGGTCTGGAAGCGATCTTACCGATTCAGTGTGAAATTTCATCTCTCAAGCTTGCAGTCGACCTTCTTGTCGGAATTTCAGAGGAAGAGGAGCGTTTCTTGGAACTAATCCAATTTGATAAAACCCATCATGATGCTGCTTTGGCTAATGAAGCTCATAAGAAACGATTCAAGGCACAATTTGACAAAAATGTCAAACCCCGTGTCTTCTCAAAAGGTGACCTGGTCTTGATTTACGATCAGGAATCCAATAAATTGGGAGCAGGTAAGTTCTAAACATTATGGATGGGTCCATACATTGTTAAGTGAGTATTAGAAAAAGGAGCCTATGAGCTAGTAGATTACGATGGGATTCCACTATCGCAACCCTGAAACAGGTTGTACCTTAAGCATTACAATGCTTGATTAAGTGTAGTAATCTCTTTATATGATTTTTTTATGTTTTTGTTTTCATCAAGAGTGATCATTTTGGTTAGGTAATCCACTTTACATTTGTTGTAGATGTCGAACCTGTTAGAATCATTTGTTGGATACGTCGATGGAGCTAGTCGTAGTACACGGAACCTATCTTCTATAGCTTGGGCCATTTTTGATCCAAGAGACGAGTTAGTGAGCTTCAGAGGGGTATTTATTGGTCGGTAAATGAACAACATCGCTGAGTACAACACGTTGATGGAGCTTCTCTCTGATGCCATCGCACATGGCATACACTGACTTGTCGTCAGGCTAGACTCACAACTCATCATCCTATAGCTTACTAGCATCTATTCCGTTCAGAATCCAGCTATCTATCATTTGTTCCTAAGGGTCAGGATTTTGGAAATGCAGTTTGATTCTATTCAATATCAACAAATCTCCAGAAAACTAAACACATTAACTGATTCATTAGAAAATTATGTGTTAGATAGACATTTACAACATTTATAAAGGAAAAAGCATTTCAATCAACATTTGCATCAAGATCATATAACTTAACCAAAATAAATCTCCGAAAATAAAAAATACATACAACTATTTATAGTTTTTTACAAAATGTTCTGTGTCCAGGACAAGATCGATCGTACAACCCAAAAAACTCAAAAATGTAGGAAATCACCCTAGACTAATGGTACTAGTGATAACAAGTCACCACCTGTGCAATCATATGTAAGAGCCTAGTTCATTGACTTGGCACGCCAGTGGTATGGTGCTGTAATCTCAGAGATAACTCATCGGTCCTCATATCCTGAATACCAAGGGTGAGACCCTTGATCTGATCCTACAATACTGCAAGGGTCTTTGTTATGTCCAAATCGTGAAGGATAGCCCTCCCTACAACCTCTCCTGCTAGAATGGCAGCTACTACCCTCGGGCACATTGCTGGTCAAATTGGTCCAATGTCTGCACAAATATACGGGTTTGATTAGTCTTCATAACATTTAGCAAACACAAGAACATTATAAAAGAAATAAACAGAGGTATGGTCGGATACTTTTACCTATAACACCCCATTGCTCACCAGCCGACAACACCAAATCTGGGTCGCCCCGGAAATCCATCCCAACATATGGATACTTGGTAAAGACCATCTCCTGACAGTTAAACCACTCAAAGAAGGCATCAAAGAATGAAATCTGTGACTGACCAGCATGTCTGGACATGAGATCGACCCATCTCTGCATCCGTGGTTCCCTCGGTGCCGACAATCCGAGTGAAATGTACTGTGGTTGCATCAGTGGAATCCTCTCCAAGGCGAAAACGATCAGAATAGAACCATAACCAAAGTTCTTGGATCTTCCGTTCTTCACCTTTGAAAGTTGTTCTTTTATAATCGGAAGTACTTCATCACACCAGTTGAATACCTTTGGTTCAAGGCATTCCAAGGCATACTGCATATAGGACCTATGGGCCAAATGAAGAGCCATGCTACCAGCCAATCTAACAAAGTTGAATAAAATAATCCTCAAGAACCGATCAGTGACATCTCAAATACTGATCTTGCCATCCTTACTCAGCTGAGATCCATCTCTCCAGAACTGGTGAATATAATCCCTCATAGATTCACCCCCATGGGCGAATCCTGATAGTGGGAGAGGAGCACCATGCCTTGATAACCTGGTCAAGAAGTAGATATCCTCAACTGTCAAAGGGATGGATTTACCTCTAATCTAGAACACTTGGTTGGTAGGATCCCATGCATCAAGAAGATATTGCAACAAATTGATTTGTTGCCTCATGTTGGATATACGGAAGAATTTGAGGAAGCCACAGTTTCACAATGTAGCAACCGTACCCATATCATGTAAAGCAATCAGATCCTCTTCTTCATGCTCGTGTTCATGCCATGTAATGACCATCTTGATCTGATGAATCTCTTAAAAACAAACAAGAGAAGAATTAGGATCCTGATTTGGGCAAAAACAAACAAAATTTCCATGAAAAGATAGTGCACAAACTTTCCTCCCTATGGCCATCGCACCCTAGCTGTGTATCGAGTGGGATGCATACTGACTGGCCAATGGCTAGCTCAGTATGCATCACACCTTTTGATGCATACTAGGTGTGATGGGGAGAAAATGAATTGTTCAAACCCCTGAGGCCTAGAAAAATAGGAAAAGTTGCTTAGAATCAGAAAAGGAAAGAATGTAATTAAAGAGCTCAGGATTAGCTCCTACCTGGTCTAGATGGTGCCGAAAATAGTCCACCGAATCTCCTGGAATCAGCTGATGAAAATCAAGGGGGAAAACACCTCCAGAGCTCCAATAATCCCAAATTTGAATGAAATGGTAAAAATGAGAGGTAAAACTACTTTTATGTTACTGTTCACGTAATTCAAGTAAGATGTTGGTTTTTAACTCATTTTTCAAGCTTGTATTTACATTTCTAATCAATTTGATGGAGCAATTGAATAGATAGTATGACCATCAAAAGAACATAGTGTTAATGGTGAATTGAACATCTCTGACTATTATTACGAGCAATGTTTCCATAAAGTTCAAGCTCATTAAAACCTAGCACTGAGCACATGTTGGCACAAGGTTCAAGCTCATTAAAAAATAAACCCGCCTTTCAGTAAATAACCTTTGTGATTACATTTCTATCAGCCTTTTGAGCCTTGGTCGTGTTCTTACCGTCACTTCCACTTTTTTAGCTGATCATATGCCTCCACTTGATTGTTTACCCTTTCGAGGAATAATTGTGACGAGTGATTCTGCTAGCCAACCTCTTTACATTGCCGTGCTTGAGAAGTTCCAAACTTACCTGGAACCAGTTGCTACCTAGATACATCACTCATTCCTAAAAAACAAGTCTCTTTTAAGCTCCTTTTAGACTCATAAAATATGAAAATATTTCCAAGCTACTGGCCTTTCTAGCTTGTTAAAGTAAAAGGAAGCGCCATCCCTCCTCTATATTTTAATCTTTTTGGACCTGAGCGATCATTACACAAAAAGATCGAGCACTTGTCTTGTTCGGCTCGCTAAAACTATCGAAAAGTCATCCCTTTCATATTATTTTATACTTTTTTGGACTTAAGGGATTATACCATGAAAAAGGACTACTGGAGTTTATTTTCTGTCTCCTTTCAGACTCTCTAAATATGAAAAGGAACGTGTTATCTTTGTCATTAAACTCATTAAAACAATAGCGACAACCTTTTCCATCTAGGCAAGAGCGAGTTTCACTGTCGCTAGGCTCGCTAAAACATAGCGATAGGTTTGCCCAAAGGGAAAATTATAGAACAAGAATATGTTATCCTCCTCAAGCTTGAGAAAAATAAAGAGGTATTGGTCAGCAATGACTGGGGAAAAAGGGAAGAAAACTTGAATAACTTCATTGGTAGCAGGTCGCTCTTGAACATGACACTTTTACTCCATCGCCATGATTGAGTTGGGTTGGGTTATTCCATTCACCAGTAATATCACCATTGGTCCTCCGTACCATCCATTTTAGTGTCACCGATATGTTCAAGAGAAGCTGCTCAGAGAATTCACCAACCCAGCTAATGCCTCATCCACTGCAATACCTTCACACTCTATTCTTTCATCACCGCCACCCTGAACCTTGTATTAATAGATCGTTTTCACCTCCACAAAATCATTTGCTCCATTTCATGTCATAGATGTGGGATTCATTAAGGCCCTCCTATGATGGGTCACTTCTTGTCGACATCAACTCATTATCCAAGAAGTTGACTTAGGAACAACCCTTTCAGTACTTTGAAGCTTGCATGCCTCAATGGAAAGTTCCTCACTTCCGGCGATAGGTTTACATCAATGGCCTTTGAATGAAAGATTTTGCAAGGTGTTCGACATCGACTTATGTATTCATACTACGTGAATTGTAATAAAATACCTTAAGGGTCATTATCATTATCATTATCGGTGATTCCTTTCACGTGTGTTAACAACTTACATCATTGGCTGGTAATTAGGCGATGTCTTTCCATGTTCGACTTCAGAACACCGTTTCACATGGATCGACTTGTACATCGGGTGAAGATTGAATGAGTTTGAAGACCACGGATCTAGTTTCATCCATCCAGGCTGCAATATATTAATGAAAATAAAGACATCAAATGTACTTCGTAGTTGCACAGATAATCATCCAAGCTAAGGGATGATGGCTCTACTAGAATCATCAATCTGCCACATAGACGGTTGTCTATCCTATGTACATGAAAATGAATTTATAAAGTTGAGCATGGGAATGCCTACCTCAGCTAGATCATGAAAATATTATGAAAATAATGTATTGTATTGTATATTATTACAAGGCACCTTCCATTTTGAAAAACCTCGGATCCTCATGATAAAGCATTTCACCTGACATCAGAAGATTTACGACCTCATGCTTTAGGGGGAAACTGCTATAGACATATTTGGGCACTGCAACCCCAATCACATATGTTAATAAACCAAGGGCTCTCAAACCCCTAAAAGCATTATTTCAAACCCTAAAGGATCAAGGTCAACTGATTACATCATTTCCCAGAAGTTCTCCCTAAAAAACTACTCAAAACTAGTCAAAACTAGACCATACAAACTGCTCCATGTTGAGGGTTTGATGCATCTCACCTGTTACAAACAAGGGGTGAAATGCATACCGAAAAGCCCTTCTGTAGGGTGCGATAAGTGAGAGAAGACAAATGGCAGAGGAATTTTTCTAGGTGGAAACTCAAAGAATCTTCTAGAAACTGCTCATGTGACACTTGCCTCTCTGAATTCGCCCAGGGATGAGTAAGAGATCATGAAATCTCCAAGTGGATCTAAGAACTATCAGTGAAATAACACTAATCAAAAACCCAAAAGCTAACTCACCCCCTGCAAAAATCTATATATGGGTCCCTCTTCCTAGAGATCCATAGGCTGGAATTTTGTAATTTGTAAGGAAGTGTTGTTGGTTTCTCTTTGAAGACATTGTATTGTTGGGTGATCTAGCTTTTCATGAGGTGAAGAGGGCTTTCATGCTGGGAGGATGGCACTGGATCAAACAGTTGGGCTGTAATCCTCTCTTCTACTTCTATCAATAAAGTTATTTGAGTTTTCCTCCATATGATTTCTTATTTCTGAATATTGTATTTATGTATGAAATTGTATGGTTAATGTACATCTGATTCTACATAGTTTATGGTATCATATATCTCTATGCTTTGATGTTATTTTGCTACTTTTCCTCTAAAGGTATTCTTTGAAGCGGGACAAGTGAGAAAGGAGTGGCAAAGCTCTATCAACGGAGAGAGGAAACAACAAGGATTCAAGCGAAAGAATAAGGTTGGTACTCTCTACTTCTCTCTCATCTATCTCCCATAAAGGAAAACACAAGTTACTTTGAATTTTTTGTTTCTAAGATAGCTACCCGTCTTAGTGGGACTAAAAGATCTGAATAGACACTAGTTTTTCTGGAAACAAAATAAAAAAGCAACAACATGAAGCATGCACCATCATCAACACACTCTTCGTGTACCTAAGATCCCCTTATTCAATTTTGGGTGGATCTATGACACAATCACCACAAAAATGATATCTTTATTAAACTTTGGAGTACATAATCACTCAGCTTCACAACATATTCATGGAATCAGAGTTATAGAACTTCTGAAAGAAAAATGTCTTCAAAAAATTGACTCAACCTTCTAGAAATAAAATATTCACTTATCTCTCTAAATACAAAATACTTATAACTCCAAAAATTACAAAATATACTCCTTTTTAAAGATCCATAAAAAACAATTTAATGAATTTTATGGTCACTTTATCAAAAGTGAATTACAGTTGTATTCATTTAAACTTTACATTTATCCATGTATTTTTTCATTGAAATCACTTAAAAAAAAAATTTATTGGCACATTTCAATATTTATATTATAAAGCCATAGTTTTATGAAAATGGTTTTTTGGAGAAGTAAATTAACGCAACTTGCCTCGAAAACATTGGTTCTTAGACAATTTTCTTTGGCAAACACTAGCAGCTTCTTTTGGCAAATGTTGATTCTTCAACGCAGTTTTCTTCATTGTAATGGCTTTCTCCGGAAAGAAACTATCTCTTTTGTAACGCCTTTGTCTTGAACTTTTCTCCTAAATGTTGGGAGTGTAACAGCTAGAATAAGTTTGTAATAGCTGAGAGGTACATTGTTTATGCTATTTATTTACTGCGCTTTAGTGCTTTAGAAGCTTCGGGGCTTTGGTGGGCTTCTTGTTCACTTGGTCACTTTTAAGCGGTAAAGTAAGTAGCCAAGTATCGGAAGGGCTTGGTTGTGGGTGATTGGGAATATTATGCACCAATATGAGCAACAGAGAAAGTATCCATTGATTTTGGATACAATAATAGCAGAAGTACTTGAGTTGGTCAAGTGTGTAGAGCCTGAGGGTATGTGTGAGTAGGATAAGAGCCAGTTGAGGTCAGGGTCAAGGGATCAATGAGAAAGGTTAAGTATTTCATCGATGAGAGCCAGCAACACTTAATTTCAATATTAAAGATAAAAATGATGCTAACAATGTCTCAAATTAAAATAATAAAACTCAATTGGTGATCCAATGCACTTCTGAAACGTTGATTTATTCATAGTTCCTTCCACAAGCCAAAATGTGAGAGCTTGCATCACACTGTCCAAAGTCCCACATTGCACGTTGAAATGGCAAACCCTAAGTATCTTCTTGTCCACCATCTTCTGATTGCATAGAAATGGAAGCATCATGATCTTGTTCCCATACTAAACTGTGCTTGCAAAATTGTGTTGAGCGCAAATTTACTCTTCCTTCCTATCCTCACCCGAAGATGACTAGTCTGTTGCTTGACCCTCCAGAGTTAGCACGTTTGCTACAAAGACATAGTAGTTAAGTTGTTTATACATACTATAAATTCCTTTCAAAATTGTGTGATAAAAAAATGAAATAATCCTCTTTGGATTTTCTATGTCCGCTTCAACCTCATCGCTGGCCAACTGCTGCGATTTGGTTCTACCCTAGCTCCTCTTGCAGAAACTACAAAATTGATATCTTGACACATGCTTATTTGGCACCTCACAGTAGCAGCCAATTTCTTCGTGAGCTCGCACCAGTTGACACCAATTCTCCCACCATGAATTGAAACCAAATCTCACGCATAGGTAGTAATCGTCTAAGCTCTGATACCACATATTGAAAAAGAAATTAACTCAGACAAATTGATAAAGCACACATAAAAACCAGACACAAAATATTGACAGAAAAAGGCTGAAGCCTCATGCTTCGTCAGGTATTCTCTCTCTTTTTTATTAAAATAATTGAATGTAGTGTCACAAATAAATAGATGAGAGACAATGTTCTCAAGATAGTGCGTGCTATCTTAGATACCTTTGGTTGAGATAATTTCTCCTTTGGTTGAGATAATTTCTCACCAGACACACACCAATATAGTGTTGAGAATGCAACAAGATGATGGAGCTTAGTGGAAAGAAGTCGCCTTCACTAAGTGGGCTCACAGGTTATTTTTGGCGCAAGTCTATTTTTAGACTGTCTATTTTTATACATATGGATCATGGTTTAGGAGTTGTAGGATGTTATTTGCGGATGATTGGTCAAGTTGGTAAAAATAGACGGACCTCTATTTTTAGACATATGGGTGGAGTCTATTTTTAGACTACCAGGCTAAAATAGAATAGTTGAATATTATTAGCTCTTAATAATATTTGGACTATAAACATTATCTTATTCTCTTGGAGCACTTCAGTTCGAGCTACAGAAGTGGCACATGCAACTTCCAGAAGGAAATACATGGTTCCTATGGGTTAAATTGAGCTATTGCATGGAGGACTTCAGTTAGGACTTCAGTGACTGAGTTCTGTGGAGTTGGATCAAGAGTTGATGGAGTTGTGTTCAATTTGACTTAGTTGAACTAGTTGTAGTTATTCTAACTGGAAAATAGACTAATGTTGAGTGATGTGAATTAGTTATTAATTAATTCACTAATTATTAACTCATAAAGCAACTGAAGAATACATCAGTTAACTCAGTGCATGGACAGTTCAGTGGAGACAAGTGTTAGAGGTGAGTGAAAAGGCAAGACAACTGTCAGTTGTGACTATAGTTGTGCATGTGATTTTCACAATCAGTGGATAGAGATTGCCAATAAGGATTGCGTAGTGTTACACAAGGGAAATATGAGTTTGGATCAACCATTCTCATTCTCATGCAAGATTGCACAGTGGAGGCAGGCAAGCAGCGGAGGAGATTTAAGTCAGTGATTGATTCAGATCTGAGCTAGTTTGTGTGTAACATGTGGAGATATTACTGAGTACTTGCGAGGAGTATTGTACTATGTATTGTTACATGTTTTCAATCAATATAATATATAGATAGTTGGGGGATTTCAGATTTATGCTTCTCCCATGATATACTGCGTTGATATGTGTGATTGATGCTTCAATGTGCGCATGCGATTGTTTCTGAAGACTGCTAAATTGATGATCAACGTAGAGGAGGTTATGTATTATGCATGATTCCGCAAATAGTGTATAATCAGGATAATCTCTGTGAATAAGTGTCATATTATTCATGAAATTTATACATGGTATCAGAGCTGGTTGATTTGTAGAAGAGATTTCTACAGGATATCAAAGCGAGGATTGATCATCAGATCTATTATTCAAGAAGTGACTATGTTTTATTTCTTCAGGTAGAGTTTGTAATCAGGCTAGGTAGCCTCTGGATTCATCCTTCTTTTGGAAGGTGAGATATCTGGTGAATGCCCATACAGATGATCTCTGTACAAGAAATACTTTGTTCTCACGAATTTTAGATCGGAAGTGGTTGAGTTTTGAGCTGGTGGAATTCGAATTTGCAGCAGTGTTTTCTTGGTGTCAAAGTTGAAATGTCTTTCAATGGATTGCGATTGGAGTATGCCCTTGAGGGTAGCTTGAACTATATTGCATGGAAGGAAAATATGGAGGCGGTGTTAGATGATAATGGGTTGAAGGAGTTCATAGATGCAAATGTCTCAAAACCTACTGATGCTGCTCAAGTTGCGGATTGGCAAAATAAGACAGAAAATTGTCGAAGGATTCTGTTGGAGGGAGTGAGGGATCACATTGTGTCCAACCTCAATGGAAAGGCTTCTCCATACTTGATGTGGAAAGTGTTGACAGATCTATACCTAAGAAAGAGCGACTAGAGGAAGTTGGCGCTCAAGGATAAACTCAAAAACATAAAGTGTGAGAAAGGCGACAGTATGCCTAAGTATCTCACGAAGTTCACCCAATGTCGAGATGAGCTAGGAAGTGTGGGGGTGACTGTTGATGATGAGGACTTGGTGAGCTTGGCTCTACTTGGTCTTCCGAAGAGTTGGCATTCCTATCAGGACTCTGTCAATGGTCGGGAGAAATTTCCAGGATGGGAGAGACTTTGGTCGGATCTTGTGCAAGAGGATATCAGGCGGAATACCAAGGAAGGATCTTCATCAAAGGAATTTGATGGAGAAAATTGCGCTTTGGCTACCAAAGCAAAGAAGGGGAAGAATAAGAAAGCTTCTCATTCCGGTGCGAAAGGCAAAAATTAGGACATGTCCAAGGTGAAGTGCTTTCACTGTCACCAGCACGGACATTATGCCACGAATTGTCCACAGAAGAAGAAAAATAAGCAAGCTGTTGGATCTGCAGCGGGAGAGGCCTTAGCCTCACAGTTTGAGCTGGAGTTTTCGCTGATCGCATGCTTCGTATCAAGTGCGATGGGATCGGTTTGGTTCTTGGACAGTGGTGCATCTTTTCACATGATAGGAGATCGAGATTTGTTTTCTGATCTGGATGAGAAAGATCTTGGAGTGCACATTGAGACGGGTGATGATGGTAGATACAGTGCGACCGATATCAGTACCATTTCCTTTGAGAGGGAGTCTAGTAAAGCCTTCGTATTGAAGGAAGTGATGCATGTTCTAGGATTGAAGAAGAATCGTATCTCTGTGGCGATGTTAGAAGACAAGGGATATGATGTTGTTTTCAGCGAGGGAAAGGCTTTCCTGCGCAGAAAGACAATTGGAGAAACCTGGAAGATAGGGGTTCGAGTCAAGAACCTTTATCAGTTGCATGTAGATGACTGTTGAGCAATGGCATGCAAGGAAGAAGGAGTGGTGAGCCGGGATGATGGCGAGCTATGGCACCGGAGATTGGGTCACCTTCACCATGGAGCCTTGAAGATACTGCAACAGATTTCTACTGGGCTTCCTAAAGGCACCCTTGCGTAGTCAGATCAGTGCAAGGGGTGTATTTTGGGAAAGTTTGTGAAAGCCACCTTTTATGAGAAGGATAGTCACGCCATGACGATCCTTGAGAGAATTCACACAGATGTGTGTGGACCTTTCTCAGTTGCTTCGACAACAAAGCACAGGTACTATGTGATCTTTGTTGATGATTTCTCTCGAAAGTGCTGGATCTTCTTCATGCAGAAGAAGAGCGAGACAAACTCAAAGTTCTGTGAGTTCAAAGCACTGGTCGAGAAGGAATTGGGGAAGAAGGTGAAGGATATTAGGAGCGAAAATGGTGGTGGATTCATCTCTGGCGAGTTCAAGGATTTCTACAACGTAGAAGGGATTCGAAGAGAGCTCATAGCTCCCCATAACCCACAACAGAATAGGGTTGCTAAGTGAAAGAACAGAACGATTGTGGGTGCTGCATGGGTGATGTTGCATGATCAGGGCCTACCCATTCATTTGTGGGCGGAGGCATGCAATACTGTAGTATATGTGTAGAACCGTTGTCCTCACAGGATACTTGGCATGAGTACACCCAAGGAGGCTTATTCTAGTAAGAGGCCTGATATTTCCCATTTGAGGATTTTTGGTTCTCCTGTTTACATGCATGTAATGAAGGATGCCAGGAAGAAGTTGGAGCCAACCGCAGAGGTTGGGATATTTGTGGGGTACACTAATATGCCCCATAACTATCGTGTGTATTTTCTAGATAGTCCCAAGACTATTGTGCGATGAGATATAAAATTTCAGGAGGAGAAAGCCATGAAGTGTTCACTTGAGAGGAAGCCACACTTGCATGTAGATGAGGAGCTATTAGTTCCTAAGGATGAGCTTTAGGATGTGGATTAGCCACGAAAGGAAGTTCATGGAGTGGAAGAGACCACTCATGCAACGCGAACCATCAAAGGCGAAAGCACACTACATAAGATAAGTGACTAGCTCAAGATGCAGAGAAGGTTTTAGGACCACCTAAAACAGAGCGCAAGTAGAGACAGTCACCGGATTGGTACACTGGATACATGGCCCTTGTGAGGAAATGTGTCGTGATGGAGCCATCCTCTTTTGAGGAACCTGTGGAGGAAATTGCATGGGTAGACGCCATGGTGGAAGAGTATGATTCGATTGTCAGAAATAGTGCATGGGAGATTGTCCCAAGACTGGAAGGGAAATTAGTGGTGGGTTCAAGATGGATTTACAAAGTGAAGCAGACAATTGACGGGAGTGTGGAGAGGTACAAGGCAAGATTTTTTGCCCGAGGCTTCTCACAGATAGAGGGGATTGATTATGAGGAGACCTTTGCACCTGTCACAAGGTATTCCTCCATACAAATGATTCTTTCTCTCTCAGCATAGATGGGGTGGCACATTCATCAGATGGATGTGAAGACTGCATCAATGAAGTCATTGAGGAGGAAGTGTACATAGAGCAGCCTGAAGGTTTCAAGATCTTCAGTAGTGAGTCGCATGTGTGCAGGCTCAAGAGAGTGATGTATGGGTTGAAACAAGTACCTCGTGCTTGGTACACACAGATAGACAACTATTTCACCGGACTTGGATTCTCCAAGAGTGAGGTGGATCCTAACATATACCAGATTGTGGTGGAGGGTAAGTTGCTTATCATTGTACTGTATGTAGATGATTTGATTCTAACGGGAGATGAGTTGTTGATACTTTCATGCAAGGAGGATCTTGCTCGGGAGTTTGAGATGAAGGACTTGGGCCTCCTTCATTATTTCTTGGGATTGGAAATTTGGTAGCGCAGTGATGGAATGTTTGTTTCTCAGGGTAAGTATGCTCGAGAGATACTGGAGAAGTTCAAAATGCATGGCTGCAAGCCTGTTGATACTCCTCTTCCTGGAGGTTGGAGGAAGGAGGATGCTACATCAGCGGAGGCAGTGGATGCCACTGTTTATCAACAGTTGGTGGGGTCGCTTATGTATCTGGTCAATACACGACCCGATATATGCTATGCTGTTAACCAGCTTTCACAAGCCATGGTTAAGCCAACCAAGCTCTTCTGGAAGGCAAGCAAGCATGTATTGCGTTATATCAGAGGCACATTGGGATATAGATTGTGGTACAAACATGAGGATGAGGTGAAGATATGTGGCTTCACGGATGCAGATTAGGCAAGGAGCCCAACAGATAGAAAGAGCACATCTGGAGGGATCTTCAATATCGGATCAACAATAGTTTCTTGGTACAGTAGGAAGCAGAGATCCGTGGCACTTAGTTTCGCGGAGGCCGAGTATATGGAAGCAAGTTTGGCTGCATGCGAGGCTATATGGATGAGGAAGATCCTGGCCGGGTTGTTCGGGTCTCATTTGGATCCTACTGTGATTTACTGTGATAACCAGAGTTGCATTAAACTCTCGCTAATCCTGTATTTCAAGATAGATCCAAACACATTGACATCAGGTACCATCATATCAGAGATTGTGTGTAGCAGAGAATCATGTTACTTTCATATATTCCCACGGAGGATCAGGATGCTGATATCTTGACGAAGGCGATCACCAGGAGAAAATTCGAGTACCACCAAGACAGGATAGTGGTTGCTGATAATCCATATCTTGTTGAGAGGGAGTGTTGAGAATGCAACAAGATGATGGAGCTTAGTGGAAATCGCTGCCTTCACTAACTAGGCCCGCAGGCTATTTTTGGCGCAAGTCTATTTTTAGACATATGGACCATGGTCTATGAGTTGTAGGATGCTATTTGTGGATGATTGGTCAAGTTGGTAAAAATATATGGACCTCTATTTTTAGACATATGGGCGGAGTCTATTTTTAGACTACCAGGCTAAAAATAGAACAATCGAATATTATTAGCTCTTAATAATATTTGGACTATAGACATTATCTTATTCTCTTAGAGCACTTCAGTCCGAGCTACAGATGTGGCACATGCAACTGCCAGAGGGAAATACGTGGTTCCTATGGGTTAAGTTGAGCTATTGCATGGAGGACTTCAGTTAGGACTTCAGTGATTGAATTCTGTGGAGTTGGATCAGGAGTTGATGGAGTTGTGTTCAGTTTGACTTAGTTGAATTAGTTGTAGTTAGTCTAACTGGAAAATAGACTAATGTGAATTAGTTATTAATTAATTCACTAATTATTAACTCATAAAGCAACTGAAGAAAACATCAGTTAGCTCAGTGCATGGGCAGTTCAGTGGAGACAAGTGTTAGAGGTGAGTGAAAGGGAAAGACAGCTGTCAGTTGTGACTATAGTTGTGCATGTGATTTGCACAATCAGTGGCTTGAGATTTCCAATGAGGATTGCATAGTATTACACAAGGGAAATACGAGTTTGGATCAGCCATTCTCATCTATTCTCATGTAATATTGCGCAGTGGAGGCAGGCAACCAGCGGAGGAGATTTGAGCTAGTGATTGATTCCGATTTGCGCTAGTTTGTGTGTAACAGGTGGAGATAGTACTGAGTACTTGCAAGGAGTATTGTACTATGCATTGTTACATGTTCTAAATCAATATAATATATAGATAGTTGGGGGTTTTCAGCTTTATGCTTTCCCCGTGATATAATGTGTTGATATGTGTGATTGATGCTTCAATGTGCACATGTGATTGTTTTTGAATACTGCTAAATTGATGATCAACGTAGAGGAGGTTATGTATTATGCATGATTCCACAAATAGTGTATAATCAGGATAATCTCTATGAATAAGTGTCATATTATTCATGAAATTTCTACATATAGGAATTAACTAAACTAACTCCTATCTTAGAGGAAAAACCCAAGAGTTAGGCACAAATTCCTAACTTGGAATATTTAATTTATTTATTTTCTTTTGGATTTATTATTTTTTTGTGAGAAAGGCTAACATAGTCTTGGAACAGCAAATACGCCCAAATTTTTGAAATTGTCGAAGACATTGTCTCCCGAGGTAAAGTCTAAATATGTTATATTGTTATTTGAATTTGCTGATGTGTTTGCTTGGGATTATTCAGATCTAAAGGTGTACGACAAAGACATAATTCAGCACACTATTCCCATCAAGCCAAATTAGAAGCCATTCAAACAGAAGCTGAGAAGAATTAATCCCAAGTTGCTGCCTTCCATTGAAAAAGAGGTGAATAGATTATACAAGGCTGGTATAATTGTCCCAATTAGATTTTCTGATTGGATTTCGAATCTTGTTCCAGTAAGAAAGAAGATCGGGGAAATCATATTGTGTATTGATTTCCAAAATCTAAATAAAGTATCATTTAAGGACAATTACCCTCTACCGAAGATGGATCATATCCTCTAGAGAGTGGTTGGAGCATCGCGCATGTCACTACTCGATGGGTATTCAGGGCATAATCAAATTCTAGTGCATGAAGATGACCAAGATAAGACTGCACTTACCACCCCTTGGGGAACTTTTCATTATGCTAAAATGCCATTTGGTTTGAAAAATGTTGGAGCCACATTTTAGCGTGCAATGGACATCACCTTTGCCAAAGAAAATGATGTATTTTTGGTTGTATATTTAAATGTTTTGACAGTGTTTTTAAGTTTAGATGATGAGCATCTTCACCATTTAAGGATTGTGTTTGAACGATGTAGGAAATTTGGGATATCACTCAATCCGAAGAAAAGTCTCTTTTCCATGGATGAAGGGAAGCTGCTTGGTCATATTATCTCAAAGGAAGGAATTCACATTGATCCTTCAAGGGTAGAAGCAATTCAGCAGATAGATTTTCCCAAGAACAAAAAAGAGATACAAGCTTTTAATGGTAAGTTGAATTTGTTACGTAGATTTTTACCCAATCTAGTTGAGAATTTGAGAGAAATTACTAATATGTTAAAGAAGGACAATGTGGTAAAGTGGACGGAGGATGCTATGAAGTCATTTAATTTGGTAAAATATGATTTATCTATAGCCCCAGTTTTGATTAGTCCTAATTATACACAAGGTTTCATTTTATTCTCATTTGCATCTGAGCATGCCATGGCAGCAGTTTTAATGCAAAAGAGAGATTAGCTAGAAAAACCCATTGCATTTTTTAGCAGGACCATTAGAGATGTTGCTTTGCAGTACAACATAATTGAGAAATAGGCTTTGGCTCTTGTCAAAGCTTTGAAGGACTTCAGAGTGTATATTCTGGACTCACACATCATAGCATACATTCCTAACACAGTGGTTAAGGATGTGCTGATACAAACCAATCCAGAAGGAAGGCGGGGAAAATGGTTGCAGAAATGTTAGAATATGATCTGGAGATCAAGCCTACAAAGTTGATAAAAGGACAAACCTTGGCAAGGTTAATGGCAAAATCAAATCTGCATGCTTTAGATATAAATCTTATCACAGCCATGTCGGAAGATGAAGAATAAATCTCATTGATTCAAGTGTCTGAAATGTTCCTTCAGTCACCATGGTATTTAGATATAGTGTATGTACTTCAGCACCTCTCCCCACCTCCGAGGATGACAAAGAAAAAAGGTAGATCTCTCAAACTTAAAGCTGCCAAATTCTGCATTTTGAATAATTCCCTTTATTGGAAGGATCCAGGAGGGGTTTTACTGAATTGTTTAATTAAAGATGAAGCCCAGTAGGTGATGAGTGACTTTCACAAGGGTGATTATGTTGGTCACTTGTTTTGGAAGACAACAACAAACAAAATATTGAGAGCAGGCTATTACCGGCCAACCTTATTTTTAGATGTATACAAAAAAATCATGAGTTGTCATGAATGTCAGGTCTTTCAAGGTAAAAGAAAATTGTTGCCTCTTCCTCTCAAACCGGTTGAATTCAATGTACCATTTCAGTAGTGGGGGCTCAATTTTATCGGGGAAATCCATCCAACATCGTCGACACAGCACAAATGGTCCTAACAACAACCGACTATTTTACCAAGTGGATTGAAGCAATTCCAACCAGACAAGCCACAAATATGGTAGTCATTCAATTCTTAGAATCAAATATTTTATCTCATTTTGGTTGTCCTAGTAAAATCATCACAGATAATGTAGCTGCATTCAAATCAAATAATATTATCGATTTTTGTAACAAGTATAAGATTATTTTGGGTCATTCTATAGCATATTACCCTTAGGGAAATGGTCTGGCTAAATCATCCAATAAGTCATTGGTGAACACCATCAAGAAGATGCTAGAAACAAATAAGAAAGGTTGGCACAAAATGTTAGTTAATGGCTTGTGGGCTAACAAAGTGAGATAGAAGAAGTCCATAGGTATGTCTCCATTTGAATTAGTTTATGGAATTGACACAGTTTTTCCAACATCTCTTGTGGTTACGACTATGAAAATTTTACAGGAGGCTGGTAGTGAGGAGGATAATTTTTAGAGGAGAATAAATCAGATGATCCATTTACAACAAACAAGGGAGGAAGTTTTCCAAAACACCTTCAGATTGTAGCAAAAAATTCAAAAAGACCTATGACCGAAAGAAAAAAGTAGATAAATTCTAGCTTGAGAATGTAGTGTTGCGGTGGGATGCTAGGAATGAAGATAAGGGAAAGCATGATAAGTTTGAAAACTTATGGCAAGGACCCTATAAGATTGCTGCATATAGGGGACAAAATGCATTCCTGCTAAAGGAAATGGATGTACAATATTGTACAAGAGGTCCAGTCAATGGTAGGCTCTTGAAGCACTACTTCTTCTAAAGTGATTTCTGAAATCATGATGTGATCATTGTATATACCATTTTCCTCTTTCATTGCAAGTTTTGAAAGGTACACAGTCATTTCAGCTTGGGGACTAAGGTGAAGGCTATAAAGTTGAGTGATTTGTGTCAGTTGGTTTGTTTGAGTCTTGAGTTAGTTTGCATAGTGTCAGTTTTAGTTTTTGAAGTGTCTTGACCGTATTGCCCAATGGATGAGGCACTAGTCTACATGTTCCTAGAGATCTATGATTCTTGGCACCTCTAAGGAGCTACCATCCCCATTGGAGCCAATGTTAGTGTCAATGTCTTCACACTGTCGTCAGTGATCAAAATTCACACTTTTGCATTTCATGCTAGAAGTCCCATTCCGATGAGGTTGCATTCCATTAGGTCATGGATCTACTGATGGTAGGGTTTATTTCAGTTTTTCCCTCATGATATGTACTTGTTGACCTCCTTTCACAAATTCTAGTCAATGATTTTCAGTTCATTTCATCAATTACATAAGGTTTCAATCTCATTAGGTCTTAGGGTTTCCACCATGGTCAAAATTTAGTGATTATTGCTAATGATGGTTAGCAAAGACATGAGGAGGTCAATAATGATAAAAAAGTTCTCACCTCAAAACTAGTTTTGAGGTGAAAATAGAGCATTTGATTTTTATTTTTAAATTGGATGTAATCTTAATATTCTCATATGTAATAATGGTTCCATGCTGCTCTTGGACATTTGGTGAGGTTGCCAAAGTACTACCACTGCAAAAAGTCAAAAGAATTTGGGCATCAGTTCACCTATCAAAGCAAAGAAGCCAAGCCTAAAAAAACAGAGTATTGGAAAAAGAAAATAGACATTAGAAAAGTGGGCTTTCACCAACAAAAAATCAAAAAGTGAAAGCTATATAAAGCCATCTTTCTATTTTTCATTTCATTGTATTAGTGTTGAAGTTAAAAGTGCCTAAAGGATAGCTAAGAGTCAATTTCAAGCATTAGTGGGCAAATACAAGTGAGTCACTGCATTTTCGGAAAAATCCGAGCAACGCTGCACTTTTGGGGAGGGCGTTGCGTTTTTCAGTTGGCGTTGCACACCTGGCAGCATTTCTCTGTGAAAATTTACACAGGCGCTATGCTTTCAGAGTGCCACTACGCACCTATGTGAGGCACTGCGTTTCTGCCCAGCCAAGCCCAAATCGTTCCCAAACTACCAATTCACCTGAAAAATTGCAATTTCTCTCTCTTACGAGTAAGTGCATTTATCACATCTTTTGTTTTATGGTTTGATTGCCAAGTTTGATGTTTTTCATTCCTAAATCTAAAACCCTAGCCTCTAGGGTGAAACCCTAGTTTTCTTCATATCACTAGTGTTTATATACCCTATCTACTTGCCATTATTCACTAAACCCCATTCCTACATACCATATTTCCCAAATCCCATTCCCCTCATAAATTTTCCCTAAATTCCTATTGACACTCTCCATCAACCCTACAAACTCTACCCACTCTCCCTAAAACCCTATTCATCCCTAAAAACCTGTTCACACATCATGCTCTCACATATCCTTTCATATTCACTTTCTTCATTTCATTCCTTCACGCTATCCCATCATCACTCATACAAAACCATAAGTGTTCACAGCCACAAAGAAACAATGGAAAGAGACAGTGAATATGATTATGAAGAAGAGACACTCAGTGATAGTTCCATGGAGAGACATAAGCAACAAAGGAAGCCTCATAAATGAGGAATAATAATTAGAGAAGAGCCTACTAGTTAGAGGGAGTTACAAGCATGTCTACTTGCCATTTCTTGCTTTAAACACTAGGCATGCTTTGATTTTTGTGAAATGATAGAAAGAGTCAGATTTCATCATGATTTGGCTAGGCTGTTTATGACTCATTTGCACAGTAATGAAGTAACCCTTGCCGGAATAACCTTCACCATATCACCAGCTGTCATCTCAGAGGCTACAGGGATTCCAAAGGTGGGTGAAAATTGGTACAAAGGTCAGGATATTGATGACAAGTACTATGAGCCTTACATCAAGGCTAGATACAAAGAAAAAATGAAGAGAGTATTCCCCTTCAAGTTTTTGGAAGACAGGTATACCCCATTAATGAAAATCATTATCAAGTACTTCACTTGTGAAGGTAGGTTCTCCCAATTGTATGCCTACCACATTAGGTTTCTCATGCATTTCACTAGAGTAAAGATGATGAATATCTCTTACTTCATGTTTAGAAACATCGAGAAGATGGCACATATTGTATAGAGGAAGCCATACCCCCAGCACTTGAATAGAATTTTCCATTACTCTTTGATCAAAATCATTGTTCTTCACCACCTGAGCCTCCTTAACATGCCATGGGAGACTTTCATTTCTCATGAGTTGTTCAAAGTCCCTCAAATCTTTTCATAAATACATCATGAAGAAGGTGGACCTTCAATCCATGAAAAAGTCAAAGAGACTGAAACTGTTGGAGTTATAGTGTTTATGACATATAAGAGGGGTACTAGGAAACATTTTGCAACTGCTAGGCAAGTATTATCTCCACAAGATGTGGAAGGGATCTTGTTTTCATCATCAGGCCACAAGAAAATTCTATCTCCACAAGGTGTGAAATGGGCTTTGCCTTCTTCCTCAGCAAAATAGGTAAAGTTTGAGCAGCAAAGAAAGGGAAAAAAAAATGGCAAGGAAAAGGTGCAAGAAGAGGATTTTGGTGATGAGAAGGAAAGAGATTTTGATCTTGTTGAGCATGAGGAGCCACAACAACACTTTACTCATCATGTAATTGAAATTATTGACTCGGAAGCTTAGTATCTGAAGACTGTCAAAGACATGATCATAAAGGAACAAGAAGCTGAAATAAAATCCTTGTCAGATAACTTAGAGAGAGCTAAGTTCATCATCAAATATTTAGATGAGGAAAACAAACAATTGAGCAATAAGCAAATCCTCATGGAGCTGCAAATGATCAAAGAAAATAGGCAAAAGGCTAAGGAGGCTAATATTAAGTTGACTTCAATTGAACAAGAGATTGAGAATGATAAGGAAAATTGGCTTGAGATGGTCAACATACACCTTGAAGGGCTCATTGACAAGGCCAACATGGATAAGATGATGCTTCGCCACATGGCCTACCATTACTTAACCTGCAAAAAAATCTATAACATAAGGATTAGGAAACTTAAAGCTAGGTTGAGGAAGGATTTAAAGAGAAAAAAGGAGCAAGATAAGTTGAAAATATTAGTTGAAGCCTGACTAGCCCATCAACACAGCTGATGGTGGTGTCCCATGCTAAATTTGGGCAAGTTTTGAAGATTTTTGTTTTTTTTGTTTTTTTTTTTCTTTAAATTTGCAACACATGAAATTGGCCTAGAAGTGCAGCACCGCTTTCCCCTGGAGCACTTGTTGGAGGAAAAGTTTATATATTTGGATTCAACATGATGAAAGAAATTATCCCAGAAAATTTTAGAAGTTTTGGGGTAAAACTAGCTCGCCAAAAGGTCCAAAAACTACCAAAAAATGACCTCTCTGCCTCTTTTTGGACACATAGAAGCAACCTTGGGCGATTTCAGTTTCGAGGGGGAAAAGGACCTCCAAATGCACACATTCAAGTTATTCCAGAAACTATACTAGAAGACCTTTCCAATGAGCCATCTTGCGCTAAATGTGGCTAAGGGGAAGGCCTCCAAAGGTGGGTGGAAAGCAGAACTACACTTTTGGCTCATGGCGCTGCGCTTTTGACCAGTTTGCCAAAAAATCAAATTTTCGCCTACTTTCACTGCAAGTTGACTTTATCTCTCTTCATGGATGATTTTATGATTGTAATTAATGAATTGGCATGTAAATGTAATAGTGAAATGATCTTAGAGGGTAGATTCATTAGTTTGAGGTGGTTTTGGGGTCAATGAATCAATTTCCATGCTTATAGAGGCAAGTTGTTCTGCTGCCTATATTCTTGTTCCCTGTTTGGAAATGGTTGTAACAACACCTTTTCTCTTGGTTTAGACACCTCATGGATAGCATAGGTGGTTTGATGCCTATATTATGTATTTTTTCTTTCATCAGCAAAGGTTGGATTCTCTTGGATGCTTTGAGCTACATTGTACACATTTATCTATAGTTTGGCAAGGAAATAAACCAGGATTTGTAGTTATTTTTATGAGATACTTGTGGTATGGTGTTTTTGCATAGTTTCTTCTTCTGTTATCAATTTTTCTCATGTTTTATGTATGCCACATTCTAATTCATTGCTTCTAGCTAAATGATATCAAGATATATAGGTAGAATACATTGTTTACAGTGCTCTACCTTGGGAAGCCATTCAATTCTCTATGTTTTCTACTATTTGAGAATGATACATGATCTATGCATGCCCTCCTCAGCTCCTCACCAGTCTTAGACCTCTCATATCACTCAATTTCAAGTGCCAAAGCACCTACCTACCTTTCCCCATAGAACACCCTACATCTTGACTTAATTTCCGAACCCAAAACTGCTTGGCTCCATTTGATCCGGCAAAAAAACCAACAAAATCAATCAAGAAACCTAGAGCTACTATACCTAGCCTAAAATCCATATCTGATCCAGTCATCTTAACTGATATTTTCAAGGAGAGAGCCCTCTATTGACTTGGTAGGGCTAGCTACCAAGTTAAGCTTGGTTTGTGGTTATCCTAGGATTGCCTCCCTTCATCCTGAGGTCAATCTAGGCTCTAACACATTAGCGTGTCATCCATTTTTGTTCAGTATGGTTTGGTGTGTTAGTTTTCAAACAAATTTTCTATTTACTATGTTTCCTTGCTTTGCAGATCTTTGTGACTCCCCACATCGGTTTTGTTGATGGTGCTTGCCATACTACCCGAAACCTATCATCCACGTCGTGGGCTATTTATGACCCTAATGGTGAGTTGATTGACCTTCAAGGTATCTGTTTAGGTCACACAACTAATAACATTGCGAAATACAGTGCGGTCATCGAACTGTTGTCAGAAGCCCTTTCTCTTTACATTTGAGAGTTAGTTGTCAACTTGGATTCACGGCTTGTCGTCCTTCAACTCAACAGGCAATATTATGTCAGAAACCCTCAAACATTGAGAATGTATCTCTGTATTCATTTACTGGAAAGGAATTTCGATTACATTACATATCATCATATTCCTAGATGCATGAATACATTGGCAGATGCATTAGCTAATTATGTGTTGGATAGAAATTTATCAAACATGTGAAAAGATAAAACAAATAATTTGTACCATAGTAAGCAAGAAAATACAACATATATATATGGTGATAATGTTTGATATATAAAAACCCCAAAAAATAATATATGTGTCCAAAATAACATTGGCAGCTCGCAGGCCTCAAAAAATGTAAATGTTGCACATACAAACTAATCATCATGGTGATCATGGTAGCATGACATGGCTCATGCAACACGAGTCAATAAGGAATGTCTCCCACCTGAGCATACTTTGTTATATTACGAGTAAACCCCTCAAGGTTCCTTGTGATCTCCTCCTTGTTGTCACTCCCCTCTTGATAAGGAGTGACAACATCAATCAGGGGAACAACACGCCTGGATATTGGGAACATCCAAGCAGGACACTCTGGTCCAATGTCTACATTAACAAAGTGAAATTTTATAAACACATATATATCAAAAACAATTAAAAATCACAAAATTAAAAAAAAAAAATTGATTTTTTACCTTCATCATCAAAATCCTCTCCATCTGGTAGCAGCATGTCTGGATCTCCACGAAAATAGATGCCACTGTATGGCCAGTCCTCCATGACAATCTTTTGTCATCGTAGTGTTTCCAGGAAAACAAGTGTCTTTCCGATCTGCTAGTCCCACTAGGATTGGTAGCTATCCTAGAAACAACCAATCAAAGTAATTTGTGATTTCCTCTATGTATGATAGATAAGAGAGAAGCAAAGGGACCAACCTGGATCTTCCACTTGACTCCTTGCTTGATTTCTCTCCTCCTTGACAAAGCTTGCAACTCTTCTCCTACTTGTCCCTCTTAGAGAATAAATGTAGAAACAAGGCAACACAACACCATCAAAGCATATTGATCTATGATATCATAAGCATTACAAAATTAGAAATACAATGAGCATACAATGGCATTTACAAATAACAACATTCACAAATAGATGATTGTATGGAGTAAAACTCAAAGAACTTTATTAATAATAGAAGAGAGGATTACAACCCAGTTGTCTGATCTAGAATCATCCTCCCAGCATCAAAGCCCTCTTCACCTCATGAAAAGCAAGAACACCCAACAATACAATGTTCCTTCTCAAAGACAAACTATCAGCACTTCCTTAAAAATTACAAAATTCCAGCCTCTAGATCTCTCAGATGAGAGATCCATTTATAGATGTCTGCAAGGGTGTGAGTCACCTTTGGGTTTTTGATTAGAGTCATTCCACTTGTTTTTCTTGGTTCCACTTGGAGATTTCTTGGATCTTTTACTCATCCCTGGGCGAATTCAGAGAGGCAAGTGTCATGGTAGAAGTTTCTAGAAGATTCCATGAGCATCCACTTAGCAAATCGTCTCAAACATTTGTCCATTCTCACTCATCGCACCCCACATAAGGCCTCTTCAGTATGCATCACAACTGGCTAGTGTAGGAGCCAGTATGCATCGCACCCTAATAGGGGAGCAGTCAGTATGGTCTAGTTTTGGCCAGTTCTGAGAGGTTTTTAAGGTGGAACTTCTGGGGAATGATGTAAAGAGTTGACCATGATCCTTTAGGGTATGAAATAACACTTTTAGGGGTTAAAAAGCCCTTTGTTTATTGACATATAAGATTGGGGTTGCAGTGCCCAAATATGTCTATAACAGTTGCCCCCTAAAGCATGATGTTGTAAATCTTTTGATGTCGGGTGAAATGCTTTATCATGAGGATCCGAGGTATTCAACCTGGAAGGTGACCTGTATAAGATACAATACAATACATCATCACAATATAATTTTCCATGATATAGCTAAGGTTGGCATTCCCATGCTTAGCTTTATAAATTCATTTTCATGTACATAGAACAGATAATCATTTGTAGTTGTAGACTAGTGATTCTTTATATGTAGGGTCATCATCCCTTATCTTGGATGATCATCTGTGTAGCTTATGTGTACATTTGATGTCTTTATATTCCTAAATATATCATAGCCTGGATGGATGAAACTAGATCCGGGAACTTCAAACTCGTTCAATCTTCTCCTGATGTACAAGTCGATCCATGTGAAAAGATGTCCTGAAGTCGAACATGGATAGACATCACCTGATTACCAGCCAATACTGTAAGTTGTTAATAGACGTGAAAGGAATCATCCATAATGATAATGACCCTCAAGGTACTACAATACAATTCATTTGGTGTGAATATATGATCCAATTTCGAATACCAAGAAAAATCTTTCGGTCAGAGGCCATTGATGTAAACCTATCACCAGAAGTGAGAAACTTGCCATTGAGTCATGCAAGCTTCAAAGTACTGAAAGGGTTGTTTCTAAGCCAACTTCTTAGATAATTAGCTGATGTCGACAATAAGTGACCTGTCGTAGGAGGGCCTTAATGTATCCCACATCAATGACACGCAACGAAGCAAATGATTTTTTGGAGGTGAAAAACAATCTGACGATACAAGGTCCAAGAATGGCAGTCATGAAAAATGGAGGGTGAAGGTATTGTAGTGGATGAGGCATAAACTGGATGGTGAATGCTCTGAATGACTTCTCTTGAACGTACTGGCGACACTGAAATGGATTGGTAGCATTAACCCCAAAAGATGGATGGTATGGAGGACCAATGGTGATATGGCCGGTGAATGGAATAACCCAACCCGACTCAATCATGGTGATGGAGTGAAAGTGTCATGTTCAAGAGCAACCTGCTACCAACAAAATTCTTTAATTTTTCTTCCCTTTTTCCCCAGTCATTATTGACCAGTACCTCTTTATTTTTTTCAAGCTTGAGGAGGATAACATATTCTTGTTCTATAATTTTCCCTTCAGGTAAACCTGTCGCTATGTTTTAGCGAGCCTAGCGACAGTGAAACTCGTTCTTGTCTCGGTGGACAAGTTTGTTGGTATTGTTTTAACGAGTTTAACGAAAAGGATAGCTCGATCCTTTTCATGTTTAAAGAGTTTGAAAAGGTACGAAAAGGAAATTCCAGTAGTTCTTTTTCATAGCATAATCCCTTAAGTTTGGAAAAGGATAAAATAATATGAAAGGGATGATTTTTTGATAACTTCAGTGAGAAGAAAAGACAAGCGCTTGAACTTTTTCATGAGATAATCCCTCAGGCTTGAAAAATATTAAAATATACAGGAGGGATGGCACTTCCAATCACTTTAGCAAGATGGAGAGGCTAATAGCTCGACAATTTTTTCATATTTAATGAGTCTAAAAAGAGTTTAAAGTAGACTCATTTTTTGAGGAACGAGTGCCATTTAGGGTAGCTACTAGTTCCGGGTAAGCTTGGAACTTTTCAAAACATGGTGATGTGAAGAGGGTGGATAACAGGACCACTCGTCGCAACTATTCCTCAAAATAGGTAAACAATCAAGCATAAGCGTATGATCGGCCAAAAGAATGGAGGTGATGAGGAACACAACCAAGGCTCAAAAGGTTGATATTATGGAAATAACAAAGGTTATTTATCGAAGGTGGGTTTATTTTTTAACGGGCTTGAACTCTGGAGGAACATATGCTTAGTGGCGGGTTTATTTTTTAACGAACTTGAACCTTGCATTAACATTGCTCATTGACAGGTTTATTTTTTAACAAACTTGAACCTTGCGTTAACCTTGCTCATTGGCAGGTTTATTTTTTAACGAGCTTGCACCTTGCGTTAACATTGCTCATGGTGGTAGGTTTTCTTTTTATGTAAACTAGAAACGACAAAACTAAAAATCTATAAAAACTAAAAAGTGAAGGAACTACTGAGGTTAGGTAGGATAGTTTCATTAGCGTTTAGACAAAACACTTCTTTTTCTTTCGTCTGCGGTGAAAACAAAGGTGAATAGTGGATCAGACCAATCAACTAACCTAATAAGTTGAAAAACTAAAAATTTAAAAAGCTAAAAAGTTAAAAAATGAAATTGGTCATTTTTAGCTTGCATAAAAAGGTTTGCATGCCCCCAATCATCGAGAAAAGGAGAGTTTCCAATCACCATATGGAAATCACTATGGTTAAGCAGGATGGTTTTAGTCAGCATTCAAAATGCTTCCTGAGCTTTGTCCATCAAATAAACAAAGGTGAATGGTGTGATATAACACTTCCAATCACATAACCTACAAGGAAACTTATATTTTCAGTTGGGTTCGTCTGCCAAAGCAGACCAGGGTGCATGCCCCCTAAGCTTCGTTACATTCACTAGACTACTCACGGTAATTAGGTGGATGGAATGAAGGTTGAAGAGACACTCTCGATGCAAAAGGACCATTTAGGGATGATGTTTGACTTGAAGCTTTGTTTGAACCGGGAAATGAATGTTGGAAAATTTAATTGCTTAAATTGCTTTTATTAAATTATCAACCAGGGAAACTCGTAAGCTTGTGATGATGCCAGCAAAATATATGCAGGAGTAGGAAACTAACTCTATGTCTAACTAAATGATTTTTGATTCAATATAATATGCAAGGGAAGAGGCTCCTAATTGAGGAGGTCCTGGTTGTCCTTCCCTACAATATTATAGATTGAAAATAAATCATTGATTACAAGAGAATGAATTTTAATTGTTGCTCAGATTCAAATAAAGAGAGAGACTAACTTAGTCCCTTGATTTTCCCCTCGCATACTGATCCAAACTAAACTAAGATTCATTCATAAGCATAAGAAATGAAATAAATTGAAAGTTAAGAGAAAAAGAATGAATTTCAATTATCATGCAAATCAAATAGAGAGAGAGCCTAACTTAGACCCTTGGTTGTCCCCTCATATGCTGATAAGATTTTAATTTAAAACCCATTCATGAATCACAAAAAAATCCTCAAACATCTAGGAAATTAATGAAATAATATCTATTATGAAATAAAAATTTTCTTTCATCTTTTCAAAGTGAGCTCAATTCTCTTAAGAACAAAGTGACAAGCTATTCCATAAATTCATATACTACATTAACACAATTTATATTTAAAACTATAGGAAGAAAATTTATGTAAAATGAAGCTTTATTCTATTCCATCATAAGTTGGATACATGCTCGAAGATTCCTCCTTTTGGAATGGAGGAGGTGCTCCTATTTATACAAAAATTTAAGCAACTAACTCATTAATGGAGATCCATTAATCCCTCATATTGTTACAACCAATATGAGACACATATTCCTTTATCCATGATTTTTCTCCATGAGATATGCTTGACCCCTATCCCAAATATCCTTCAAATCTCCAAGAGAATTCGAATTTGAGTCTTGGAGGCCACATAAGAGTATCTTGGAACCTTCCAAATCACCTACACATGTCACCAAACTCATTCCACCTTTAGGTATAAGCAAATACATGTTATTTGTCTAACTTTTAATCATAATTTCACTTTAAATACTTGAAATTAATAACTTTGGAAAATGAAAATATAAACCCATATGGTAATGGAAATATAGGATTATGTAATGATAATGTGATGAAATGAGGTGACAAATGGAGGATAAAGGTGAAAATGGAGTGAAAATGTATGCTAATTTGGTGGCCCAACAATGAAAGCTGGTCAATAGTTATAATTTTTCCTTCATGCAGGAAACACATCACTTGAAAGAGTGTTGAGACGATAGCTTCCATGTTTTAAACATAGTCATGCCCCCGGAGTAGATTGTAATCCAACGGTCCTTGCACTACCATCACTTTCAAGTGAATTGTTTTCCTTCTCAAAGTATTCAGTATAGAAAGGATCCCTAATGGTCGACTGGTTCCTTTGTTAAAGCCTGAAAAATTCTGAGTAACAGGAATAAGCGATGGTGAACCAAGCGCTTTCCAAGTAGTTGAGGAATGGATACTCACTGAAGCCCCTTCATCTATGATAGTGCTAGGAACGATCATTTTTCGAACTTGTACTATGATCTAGAATGGTACATTAGAAGGAAGGCGGGATCTTGATAGTTGATTCCAATCGAAGGAAGTGACTAAAATGGTTGAACTGACCCCTTGAGTAGTGGGAACTGTGGGATTCTCTTCCTGTTGTGAAGGAGCGAGCATATTTCCCCCAAGTTCATCGGACTTTGAAGTAACAAAAAGAATTTGAACGATATCATTCTCATTCTCTTTGGGAATGGTATCATCTAAAGGTGAACCTTCCGAAGGTAAGACTGGGTCAATTGCCATCTCGGCTTGCTGACTTTGGTCTGGTATGGACTCAAAAGATTCACTTTCAACGATAGGTGTTTTGACCGACAATTCAATTATGTCAGTCGGATTTTCAACTAGTAAAGGACTTGGTGAGAGTTTCTTGTATCTAGGTGGAAGTCGTTGCGTTGAAGCGGGACGATTATGCAAGATTCTCTTGGCCTCATCCAAAAAGGGGAAACGGGGAAGGGTATGGTCCCCTTCACATATCCTACATGGAAATTTGACCTTTCTTTCTGTCTGTGAACTTCACTATTACTAGTTGATGGTGTGCTAACATGATCACTAGAGGTTGATGACACATGATGGTGTGAACAGGGGGACCATTCTCTCAAGATCCGAGGAATGCATGGAAATTCTCGATGAAAATGGTCTCCTTTGCAAATTATGCATGGATGTCTGGGAGATTTAGTGTGTGGATTTTCACGAAATGATTCATGGTTTCGCCCTTGCTTAACTGACTTCTTCTTCTTCTCCTTCCCTTTCTTCTTCTTCTCAGTCAACCGGTTACTAGCATCGCTATTTTCACCAAGCGAAGAGGAAGAAGGGGAAGGGGAAACAAATGAAGAAGAAGGCGAAGTGTCAACTTCAATATTAACTAGTTGTTGAATCGATTACTAAGGAATCATGGTATTTTGAACGATAGAGGTTGAGAAAAGTCAGACCGACAAACGAATTGTGATTCTTGGAAGGGACAATGTGGCCATATACGGAGCACCAATATTTCCCCAAGAAGAAAATGGACTAGGATTCCCCTCAAGAGGGATTCCTTGATTGGTGGACTCCATTATCTCGACCTAAGATCAAAAAAGGAACAAGTATATTATTCCGAATTTAATAAATTTTAATGATGCTTTGACACAACTTTGCTTTTTAAATTTTTAAAAGTCGATAAAAATTTAAAGATGACTCTAGTCCCCTTCGATTTTTAATAAGCCTGAAGTGACAAGTGCTCAAATGGACCTTTTCTTTTAAGAGTCGAAAAGGAACAAAAGTGACTAATCTGGAGATCTAGATAGAGGGATTACCAAACCAATTGCAAAACTGCAATATACACCTTGGTGGTAAATTAAAGAGAAATTACCAAGGACTTATGTACGACAATCAATCTTTCTGAATGTTGTGTTCAGTGCATTGTGATCAATATGGCGACAGACACGACTTCCTATCAATAAAGGATATAAGCCTATTGTGGTCTTCCAATATATACATGACGGTATGGGGAGCACAAGTTCGTGCTAGCACTTGTCGTATCAAAGAGGAGGAACCACCAAAACTTCGATGAAAATGATAGTTACTAGATTTTACGATGCCGAAACACGTCTCTAGCCTAGACCTCTAAATGAGTTGCAATAGGTTCCAAAGCGTTGTTAAGTTCAATGAAATTTATTTTAGAGTTGATCTTGCTTAGAATTTTTCCTTTCAATGGTTCACCACATGATGTAGATGTAAAATTCCTAAATGCAATCTACAATGATAAACAATCGTTGTTTATTTTTAGTAATGAAAATCCTAGCTACTAAGGAAAGAAGATTATGATTCTTTCAAACAAAGAGCAAAAAACACACATTAAATGCACTTTTCCTAAATCATATTTCGCACATAGTCTAAATGCAAATGCAAATGCATGTATTTTTTTTCATTCCCTTAATGTGAGGAATGCCAAAAAGAGAACTAAGTATAGATCTGAAACATTTCACTCAAAGCGACATTTCGACAATTTTTTTTTCAAAATGGAAAGGAAGACTAAATGAAACTTTTCAATTTCGAATAGAAAATGCTTTCAACACTTCAAATAACAACAAATCAGATCAAATACAAATCAAAAAGTTCAATCGACTACCTAGAGAAGGAAGACTCAATGACACTTCTCTTTTGGACAACAAAATAATAGTTACGACACCTTTTTGCACCAAAACGATAGATCAATTTATGTAACTTTTCAACAATAGATTGTAAATGATGGATAAATACATAAAAAAATTTACTAATCCTTATCAATGGAGGTTGAACAATGTAATGCAAGCAGGCTTTAGCAATGAGATATTGTTCATAAGCAACAAAACAACTAAACAGAGTTGGAAACAAAGACAAAAAACCCCTAATTTCAAGGAGAGAAATAGGATTACTCAGTCATTGCGCTTTTTATTCATATAAAAAGGGATGCATCACACCTACTACACTCGGGAAGTGCGATGCATACTGGTTTCTAGTTACAAACAGTGCAATGGGCAAGGGAGCTCAACTGAGATGTGTTTTGGCTCAAATTTGCAGCTGATTTCAGTGGATTAAGTTGAGCTATTATGGACAGTAAAGAGAAAAGTACAGGGGTATGATCTTGGGAGGTTAAAAGGGCATCTAGATGCTTGTAAGTTAGATGTTCAGTTCATAAACTAAACCAGAGATTGACTGAAGCAGCATTCATCTACTTTGCAATTGCATATCAAGAGTAGTTCGAAGGTTATCTAGCTAACTTTAGGCTTCGTCTATAGTTTATAAAGAAAAAAACAACAACAAACAAACAAACTATTCGATCCCCAATGGAGTCACCATTTTGCTTCTGGGAAAACTAGTGTCTTTTTTATCTGCTAGTCCCACTACGAATGGCAGCTATCCTAGAAACAAAAAATCAAAGCAATTTGCGATTTCTTCTATGTATGATAGATAAGGGAGAAGCAAAGGGACCAACCTGGATCTTCTGCTTGACTCCTTTCCTGATTTCTCTCCTCCTTGATAGAGCTTGCAACTCTTCTCCTACTTGTCCCGCTTAGAGAATACTTGTAGAAATGAAGCAACACAACACCATCAAAGCATCCTGATCTATGATATCATAAGCATTGCAAAATCCTAAATATAATGAGCATACAATGGCATTTACAAATAACAACATTAACAAATACATGATTGTATGGAGGAAAACTCAAAGAACTTTATTAATAATAGAAGAGAGGATTACAACCCAACTGTCTGATCCAGCATCATCCTCTTAGCATCAAAGCGCTCTTCACCTCATGAAAAGCAAGATCACCCAACAATACAATATTCCTTCTCAAAGACAAACTATCATCACTTCCTTACAAATTACAAAATTCCAGCCTCTGGATCTCTTAGATGAGGGATCCATTTATAGATGTCTGCAAGGGTGTGAGTCACCTTTGGGTTTTTGATTAGTGTCATTCCACTTGTTCTTCTTGGTTCCACTTGGAGATTTCTGGGATCTCTTACTCATCCCTGGGAAAATTCAGAGAGGCAAGTGTCATGGGAGAAGTTTCTAGAAGATTCCATGAGCATACACTTAGCAAACTGTCTTAGACATTTGTCCATTCTTGCTCATCGCACCCCACATAAGGCCTCTTCAGTATGCATCACACTTGGCTAGTGTAGGAGCCAGTATGCATCACAATGTAATAGTGGAGTAGTCAGTATGGTTCAGTTTTGGCCAGTTCTGAGTGGTTTTTCATGTGGAACTTTTGGGGAATGATGTAATCAGTTGACCATGATCCTTTAGGGTATGAAACAATACTTTTAGAGCCCTTGGTTTATCGACATATAAGATTGGGGTTGCAGTGCCCAAATATGTCTATAACACGTAGCCATGAAAATAATGTAGGTTTGTACGACATGTGTTGGCCCCAAGTGGTCTTGGGCATCAAACGACTCAAGTAGGCCATCCGTAGGCCACGTGGGATGAAAGGATCTACCTCAGCCAAATGGTACTAGAACAGTGGCACCTGTTCCAAGAAAAAGGTCACTAGTACGGATCCTAAGCAAAATTGCTTCAAATTCCCCACCTTAGCTTTGGTCACCTGGAATTTTATGTTGATCTTCATGGCCTCCACCCAGTTAAAGATCATTTATGTTGTGTAGTCGATAGAATATAGGAACTTAAACTTGTTAGTCTCATGCACTACCTGGAACCCGCCACTCTGTTGATAGTCAACAGTAGCACTCTCAGTGTTAGATCCTAAACAATGGAAATCTCAATCTTGCCACTCTTGGATTTGAGGGCTTCAGGGAAATGTTTGGAAAGCAACATCGATATGCTTACCCCAATTAGTCGTGACCCATATAAGTTGACTGGTTCCCCTCTTTGGGACAGTCCTATGATGAAATATATATCCGAAGTTTCTAACTCCTGCTCCTGGTCACTAATGACAAATATCTCCCGATTTATGTCCTAGAGACTGACCAAGTGCCGAAGCAACTCAGGTTGGGCCCACATCCCTGGCATGAGAAAGAATTTTAGGATCCCATAGGCCCTCAAAGATTCAAGGAAATTTGGATCATTTAGTGCCTGGGTGTTCAAATCCTCATGCTCTTATTCTTTCCAGTCTACCATTTTCAGTGATTCTTTCCTGTAAAAGCCATAGATTTGAGTCAACAATCATTTTTGGCCCATAAATTTCAAGTTTCAACATTGGTTTTAAGAGGACATAGGGATTTTCCCTATTCACAGTGCCAACATGCATGTTTTAAAAATAGTTGCGCCAACAAACGCGATAGGCCACATTAATCACCATCAGGGAGTGCGACTTCTGGGGAGGGCGAAAAACTTTTGATAAATCCTCCCTCAAAAATCCTAAAAATGGTTGAAAATAGGAATAAATGGCATGAAAATGAAGCTCAGGGACTTGGATCTTATCTATAACTAGTGGCTCGACGAATGACCTCCTGGAACTCCCATAACTTGCTCAAAAACAATTAGGGAAAAAGTGAGTAAAAAGTCTTTCAGAGCAAGGTGAAATGGTAAATGGTAAAAAATATTTACTTTTCCTCCTTTTTATTCAGTTTTTCCTGAAATATTAGGTTTTTTTGAATATTTTGACCTATTTTTCCTCAAGAATTGGATAATGTACTTTACCTTTTTTGCACAGTGACAGGTGATGGATGTTCAATGATGATGCCGAGTCATGTTTTAGCCCTTTTCTTAACTCATAAAACTCATATGAAAAGTTTGTCATGTATTTTTCCCTTTTGTCTCGTAAAAGAGAATAAAATGGGGGTTATGCTTTCAATCTCTTTTCCAACCCTTTAAAAACGAAAAGATAGTCGAGCCCTTGTCGTTTTGAACTGTTAACATATCCAAAATGTCATGCTTCCAATATAATTTTACCCCTTTTTCAGGTTGGGATGCACTATTTCTGAAAAAGGTACTCTTTAACTGAAATGGTCAAGTGGTTCTCTCAAGTATCGTTTTCTACCTTTTCATGCTCGAGAGACACAAATGTACAAAAAGGGACCATGTGGAGTTTTCTTTTCCATGTCTTTTTAAAACTCCTTAAACATGAAAAAGATACTGAGTTACACCTTTGTCAGACTCATTAAAATTTTAAACGACATCAGATTCGTCACCATGATGAACATGAGCTTCTCCTTCCTAGAGCTCGTTAAACTTACTAGGTCGGATTCATCTATAGGATGAACTTATAGTGCTAGCATATAATATCCCCTTCAAGCTTGCAATTAAAAATAATTGGGGTACCTTCCAAAAATGATGGGTGAAAATTTGGAAATCTAATCAGTTTTTTCAGTAGCTCACTCTTGAACATGACACTTTCTGCTTCATGTCGGGATGGGATATCCTCCTTTATATCGTTGACCTTCCTAGGTTGGGTGATTCATTTTTGCCTTCCATATGATCTCTGCCATGTCATTATGATCACCGATCCTATGGATCTAAAAGCTGCCAAAATTCCAATCGTGTCGCCGATATGTTCAAGCGTTGTCCATCTACAGTTACATTTACCTATGATTCTTTGTATCATCCAAAATAATTTTACATCCTTTTGTATCACATCGATCATATGGGATACATTATAGCCCTCCTTCAACACGGTCTCTTCCTTTCAACTTCAACTCATTATGCATGAAGTTGACCAGTAGACTCCCTTCCAGTACCTTAGAGCATGCATGCCCTAATAGAAAGTTCTTAGCACTTGAAAACAAGTTCACATCATTGGCTTTTGATCAAGTGATTTCACGAGTGTTTGACTTTAGTTCCTCTATTCATATTCCATGGATTGTTTTGATAGTACTGATGAGCCCCATAAATGGGTAATTATATGGGATAATTTTACCTCTTAATTCGACTTAATCCACCATTCTCATTAGTTTATTGCATGTTTTTTATCATATTTATGCTAATAGAGTGAATTGGGTCAGTCATTATGCCAAAACGTCTAATGTGTGCTTTATGCAGATTTTTGGTCAATTTTGAGACAAAATCAAAGGTTTAATGAGCATTTGGCAGTAACATTCATGGAATAATAAGGGAGAGGATTTGTAGGAGGGTGTCCCCTTCATTTATGAGCCCTTACCTCAAATTCTCCATTAAAAACTCGACGCACAAATCCAAGGGGCAGCCAAGCAAGTCAAGTAGGAATGTTGTTATCTTCAATTCCAAGAAGCTGAGTTCCTTGATTTTTGGAGGACTGTTGGAGGTCCCCATTTGTATAAATAAGAATACTTAGGGCCTTAGTTTTGTTAGTCATATTTTATTTAGATTTTATTCAGTAGGTTAGCTATTGAACAGTTTGTTTTCGCACTTTAGTGCAGCTCTACATTTAGCTCATTTTTCGAGCTCTTTTTGTAAATAGTTTTGTGACATGACTATTATTTTTTCAGTAATGAAGATGAATCTCGCATTGCACCATCTCTGAGCTTTCTTAGGGTGTTGTATCTCTTGGGGTTGGGCCCAACCCAAGTGCCAGTCCCTCCTTTGTGTACTTTTATGTGTTTTTCTTGCATTCATAGAATAGTTTCTATTATTTAGGTTAAAATATTGCTTTGTTACTTCGGTTGTTTTTTATGATTAAGATAGTTTTTCATGCTATAGGTTGATTTTATAGTTTGGTAACATAAAAGGTCTGTAAAAAGGCCAACAAGCAGTCCTTGATCTCATCTCTCCCTCCTTGGGAGCATGAGCTGAGACCAAAGCATACTTGCTGCCACAAAAACATTGTTTTTGCCTTCCAATGCAATTGCTAGTATTAGATTTTATGTTGGAAAAGTTGATATCAGTTGTGTTTTCATGTTTAGATCTATTCTTGCTTAATTTCCATATCTCTTTTGCATGAATTCCTGTATATAAACTTTTTTCCATCATGTTTCTTGTTTTTTAGGTCAGATTAGGTCAAAATAGATAAATCTCTGGTTTTTCTAGTCTTTGTTCGATCATTTTTGGAAAATAGTGTGCAGAGCACCTGTGATACATTCCTACCTACCCTTCCTCCATCATAAAACCTATTCTAGGCCCTAATTTAAGATTTCTTTCTTTCATTTGCAACACTTTCCCAACTTGTCCTAATTTCTACATTTTTGTGCAACATCGCTCTCTCCATCCTTGAACAAATCCAACCATATTCATCACTCCTTAGCTTCATTTACCAGGTCCTAGACCCCTTAACATCCTTATCCACCCTTAATTTACACTTTCCTACTATTTTTCCACCATCAACCCTCTAAAATCCACTTTTGGCATGTTCTTGTAGAACTTCCTGTAGAACCCCTACAGATTTCCTGTAGAAGTTCACGCGAGTAGTTTTTCGAGATCTGATCACTGTGGAATTCTCTAGAATGGTTCTAATGACCCCTTAGGTCCTATTCTCATATTCCCAACCTCCTGCAAGCACCCACTCCATTTCCTTCCGCCAATTAACCTCTGCACAGTCAAAAATAGTTAAAGCACATGCATAATAATTCTGCAAAGTTACTCAAAAATATAAAAAGATGATTTTTCCATATTTTCCTTTAGAAATAACTTAGACACATGCATTTTACCTTTCCAAGGGTCAATGAAATCCATTTCATTAGCTTTCATCTCTTTTCTTACACCAGTAGGGTTAGCCGGTAAAACTAGGATTTGCTAAGGTTTGCATTTCCTTTCATATTTTAGATTCTTTCTGCAAGTAGACTAGCCTCTCTTGAGTTAACCTTCATCCATAAATGGGGATCCATTAATCCCTCATATGGTTACAACCAATATGAGACACATATTCCTTTATCCATGATTTTTCTCCATGAGATATGCTTGACCCCTATCCCAAATATCCTTCAAATCTCCAAGAGAATTCGAATTTGAGTCTTGGAGGCCACATAAGAGTATCTTGGAACCTTCCAAATCACCTACACATGTCACCAAACTCATTCCACCTTTAGGTATAAGCAAATACATGTTATTTGTCTAACTTTTAATCATAATTTCACTTTAAATACTTGAAATTAATAACTTTGGAAAATGAAAATATAAACCCATATGGTAATGGAAATATAGGATTATGTAATGATAATGTGATGAAATGAGGTGACAAATGGAGGATAAAGGTGAAAATGGAGTGAAAATGTATGCTAATTTGGCGGCCCAACAATGAAAGCTGGTTAATAGTTATAATTTTTCCTTCATGCAGGAAACACATCACTCGAAAGTGTTGAGATGATAGCTTCCATGTTGTAAACATAGTCATGCCCCCAGAGTAGATTGTAATCCAATGGTCCTTGCACTACCATCACTTTCAAGTGAATTGTTTTCCTTCTTAAAGTATTCGGTATAGAAAGGATCCCTAATGGTCGACTGGTTCCTTTGTTAAAGCCTGACAAATTCTGAGTAACAGGCATAAGCGATGGTGAACCAAGCGCTTTCCAAGTAGTTGAGGAATGGATACTCACTGAAGCCCCTTCATCTATGATAGTGCTAGAAACGATCATTTTTCGAACTTGTACTATGATCTAGAATGGTACATTAGAAGGAAGGCAGGATCTTGCTAGTTGATTCCAATCGAAGGAAGTGACTAAAATGGTTGAACTGACCCCTTGAGTAGCGAGAACTGTGGGATTCTCTTCCTATTGTGAAGGAGCGAGCATATTGCCCCCAAGTTCATCGGACTTTGAAGTAACAAAAAGAATTTGAACGATATCATTCTCATTCTCTTTGGGAATGGTATCATCTAAAGGTGAACCTTCCGAAGGTAAGACTGGGTCAATTGCCATCTCGGCTTGCTGGCTTTGGTCTGGTATGGACTCAGAAGATTCACTTTCAACGATAGGTGTTTTGACCGAAAATTCAATTATGTCAGTCGGATTTTCAACTAGTAAAGGACTTGGTGAGAGTTTCTTGTATCTAGGTGGAAGTCGTTGCAGTGAAGCAGGACGATTATGCAAGATTCTCTTGGCATCATCCAAAAAGGGGCAACGAGGAAGGGTATGGTCCCCTTCACATAGCCTACATGGAAATTTTACCTTTCTTTCTGTCCGTGAACTTCACTATTACTAGTTGATGGTGTGCTAACATGATCACTAGAGGTTGATGACACCGGATGGTGTGAACAGGGGGACCATTCTCTCAAGAATTGAGGAATGCATGGACATTCTCGATGAAAATGGTCTCCTTTGAAAATTATGCATGGATGTCTGGGAGATTTAGTGTGTGGATTTTCACGAAATGATTCATGGTTTCACCCTTACTTAACTAACTTCTTCTTCTTCTCCTTCCCTTTCTTCTTCTTCTCAGTCAACCGGTTACTAGCATCGCTATTTTCACCAAGCGAAGAGGAAAAAGGGGAAGGGGAAACAAATGAAGAAGAAGGCGAAGTGTCAACTTCAGTATTAACTAGTTGTTGAATCAATTACTAAGGAATCATGGTATTTTGAATGATAGAGGTTGAGAAAAGTCAGAGCGACAGACCAATTGTGATTCTTGGAAGGGACAATGTGGCCATATACGGAGCACCAATATTTCCCCAAGAAGAAAATGGACTAGGATTCCCCTCAAGAGGGATTCCTTGATTTGTGGACTCCATTATCTCGACCTAAGATCAACAAAGGAACAGGTATATTATTCTGAATTTAATAAATTTTAATGATGCTTTGACCTAAGATCGACTACCTAGAGAAGGAAGACTCAATGACACTTCTCTTTTTGACAACAAAATAATAGTTATGACACCTTTTTCCACCAAAATGATAGATCAATTTATGTAACTTTTCAACAATAGATTTTAAATGATGGATAAATACATAAAAACATTTACTAATCCTTATCAATGGAGGTTGAACAATGTAATGAAAGCAAGATTTAGCAATGAGATATTGTTCATAAGAAACAAAACAACTAAACAGAGCTGGAAACAAAGACAAAAAACCCCAAATTTCAAGGAGAGAAATAGGATTACTCAGTCATTGCGCTTTTTCTTCTTATAAAAAGGGATGCATCACACCTACTACACTCGGGAAGTGCGATGCATACTGGTTTCTAGTTACAAACACTGCAATGGGCAAGGGAGCTCAACTGAGATGTGTTTTGGCTCAAATTCACAGCTGATTTCAGTGGATTAAGTTGAGATATTATGGACAGTAAAGAGAAAAGTATAGGGGTATGATCTTGGGAGTTAAAAGGGCATCTAGATGCTTGTAAGTTAGATGTTCAGTTCATAAACTAAACCAGAGATTGACTGAAGCAGCATTCATCTACTTTGCAATTGCATATCAAGAGCAGTTCGAAGGTTATCTGGCTAACTTTAGGCTTCATCTATAGTTTATAAAGAAAAAAACAACAACAAACAAACAAACTATTCGATCCCCAATGGAGTCACCATTTTGCTTCCGGGAAAACTAGTGTCTTTTTTATCTGCTAGTCCCTCTAGGAATGGCAGCTATCCTAGAAACAAAAAATCAAAGCAATTTGCGATTTCTTCTATGTATGATAGATAAGGGAGAAGCAAAGGGACCAACCTAGATCTTCTGCTTGACTCCTTTCTTGATTTCTTTCCTCCTTGATAGAGCTTGCAACTCTTCTCCTACTTGTCCCTCTTAGAGAATACTTGTAGAAATGAAGCAACACAACACCATCAAAGCATCTTGATCTATGATATCATAAGCATTGCAAAATCCTAAATAAAATGAGTATACAATGGCATTTACAAATAACAACATTAACAAATACATGATTGTATGGAGGAAAACTCAAAGAACTTTATTAATAATAGAAGAGAGGATTACAACCCAACTGTCTGATCCAACATCATCCTCTTAGCATCAAAGCCCTCTTCACCTCATGAAAAGCAAGATCACCCAACAATACAATATTCCTTCTCAAAGACAAAATATCATCACTTCCTTACAAATTACAAAATTCCAGCCTCTGGATCTCTTAGATGAGGGATCCATTTATAGATGTCTGCAAGGGTGTGAGTCACCTCTGGGTTTTTGATTAGTGTCATTCCACTTGTTCTTCTTGGTTCCACTTGGAGATTTCTTGGATCTCTTACTCATCCCTGGGCAAATTCAGAGAGGCAAGTGTCATGGGAGAAGTTTCTAGAAGATTCCATGAGCATACACTTAGGAAACTGTCTTAGACATTTGTCCATTCTCGCTCATCGCACCCCACAAAAGGCCTCTTCAGTATGCATCACACCTGGCTAGTGTAGGATCCAGTATGCATCACACCCTAAAAGTGGAGCAGTCAGTATGGTTCAGTTTTGGCCAGTTCTGAGTGGTTTTTCATGTGGAACTTTTGGGGAATGATGTAATCAGTTGACCATGATCCTTTAGGGTATGAAACAATACTTTTAGAGCCCTTGGTTTATTGACATATAAGATTGGGGTTGCAGTTCCCAAATATGTCTATAACACGTAGCCATGAAAATAATGTAGGTTTGTACGACATGTGCTGGCCCCAAGTGATCTTGGGCATCAAACGACTCAAGTAGGCCATCCGCGGGTCGTGTGGGATGAAAGGATCTACCTCAGTCAAATGGTACTAGAACAGTGGCACCCGTTCCAAGAAAAAGGTCACTAGTACGGATCCTAAGCAAAATTGCTTCAAATTCCCCACCTTAGCTTTGGTCACCTGGAATTTTATGTTGATCTTCATGGCCTCCACCCAGTTAAAGATCATCGATGTTGTGTAGTCGATATAATATAGGAACTTAAACTTGTTAGTCTCATGCACTACCTGGAACCCGCCACTCTGTTGATAGTCAACAATAGCACTCTCAGTGTTAGATCCTAAACAATGGAAATCTCAATCTTGCCACTCTTAGATTTGAGGGCTTCAGGGAAATGTTCGGAAAGCAACATCGATATGCTTACCCCAATTAGTTGTGACCCATATAAGTTGACTGGTTCCCCTCTTTGGGACAATCCTATGATGAAATATATATCCAAAGTTTCTAACTCCTGCTCCTGGTCACTAATGACAAATATCTCCCGATTTATGTCCTAGACACTAACCAAGTGCCGAAGCAACTCAGGTTGGGCCCGCATCCCTGGCATGAGAAAGAATTTTAGGATCCCATAGGCCCTCAAAGATTCAAGGAAATTTGGATCATTTAGTGCTTGGGTGTTCAAATCCTCATGCTCTTATTCTTTCCAGTCTACCATTTTCAGTGATTCTTTCCTGTAAAAGCCATAGATTTGAGTCAACAATCATTTTTGGCCCATAAATTTCAAGTTTCAACATTGGTTTTAAGAGGACATAGGGATTTTCCCTATTCACAGTGCCAACATGCATGTTTTAAAAATAGTTGCGCCAACAACATGATAGGCCACATTAATCACCCTCAGGGAGTGCGACTTCCGGGGAGGGCGAAAAACTTTTGATAAATCCTCCCTCAAAAATCCTAAAAATGGTTGAAAACAGGAATAAATGGCATGAAAATGAAGCTCAAGGACTTGGATCTTATCTATAACTAGTGGCTCGACGAATGACCTCCCGGAACTCCCACAACTTGCTAAAAAACAATTAGGGAAAAAGTGAGTAAAAAGTCTTTCAGAGCAAGGTGAAATGGTAAATGGTAAAAAAATATTTACTTTTCCTCCTTTTTATTCAGTTTTTCCTGAAATATTAGGTTTTTGTGAATATTTTGACCTATTTTTCCTCAAGAATTGGATAATGTACTTTACCTTTTTTGCACAGTGACAGGTGATGGATGTTCAATGATGATGCCGAGTCATGTTTTAGCCCTTTTCTTAACTCATAAAACTCATATGAAAAGTTTGTCATGTATTTTTCCCTTTTGTCTCGTAAAAGAGAATAAAATGGGGGTTATGCTTTCAATCTCTTTTCCAACCCTTTAAAAACGAAAATATAGTCGAGCCCTTGTCATTTTGAACTGTTAACATATCCAAAATGTCATGCTTCCAATATAATTTTACCCCTTTTTCAGGTTGGGATGCACTATTTCTGAAAAAGGTACTCTTTAACTGAAATGGTCAAGTGGTTCTCTCAAGTATCGTTTTCTACCTTTTCATGCTTGAGAGACACAAATGTACAAAAAGGGACCATGTGGAGTTTTCTTTTCCATGACTTTTTAAAACTCCTTAAACATGAAAAAGATACTGAGTTACACCTTTGTCAGACTCATTAAAATTTTAAACGACATCAGATTCGTCACCATGATGAACATGAGCTTCTCCTTCCTAGAGCTCGTTAAACTTACTAGGTCAGATTCATCTATAGGATGAACTTATAGTGCAAGCATATACTATCCCCTTCAAGCTTGCAATTAAAAATAATTGGGGTACCTTCCAAAAATGATGGGTGAAAATTTGGAAATCTAATCAGTTGTGTCAGTAGCTCACTCTTGAACATGACACTTTCTGCTTCGTGTTGGGATGGGATATCCTCCTTTATATCGTTGACCTTTCTAGGTTGGGCGATTCATTTTTGCCTTCCATATGATCTCTGCCACGTCATTATGATCACCGATCCTATGGATCTAAAAGCTGCCAAAATTCCAATCGTGTCGCCGATATGTTCAAGAGTTGTCCATTTACAGTTACACTTACCTATGATTCTTTGTATCATCCAAAATCATTTTACATCCTTTTGTCGCACATCGATCATATGGGATACATTATAGCCCTCCTTCAACACAGTCTCTTCCTTTCAACTGCAAGTCATTATGCATGAAGTTGACCAGTAGACTCCCTTCCAGTACCTTAGAGCTTGCATGCCCTAATAGAAAGTTCTTCGCACTTGACAACAAGTTCACATTATTGGCTTTTGATCAAGTGATTTCACGAGTGTTTGACTTTAGTTCCTCTATTCATATTCCATGGATTGTGTTGATAGTACTGATGAGCCCCATAAATGGGTAATTATATGGGCTCATTTTACCTCTTAATTCGACTTAATCCACCATTCTCATTAGTTTATTGCATGTTTTTTATCATATTTATGCTAATAGAGTGAATTGGGTTAGTCATTATGCCAAAACGTCTAATGTGTGCTTTATGCAGATTTTTGGTCAATTTTGAGACAAAATCAAAGGTTTAATGAGCATTTGGCAGTAAAATTCATGGAAGAATAAGGGAGAGGATTTGTAGGAGGGTGTACCCTTCATTTATGAGCCCTTACCTCAAATTCTCCATTAAAAACTCGACGCACAAATCCAAGGGGCAGCCAAGCAAGTCAAGTAGGAATGTTGTTATCTTCAATTCCAAGAAGCCGAGTTCCTTGATTTTTGGAGGACTGTTGGAGGTCCCCATTTGTATAAATAAGAAGCCTTAGTTTTATTAGTCATATTTTATTTAGATTTTACTCAGTAGGTTAGCTATTGAATAGTTTGTTTTCGCACTTTAGTGCAGCTCTACATTTAGCTCATTTTTCGAACTCTTTCTGTAAATAGTTTTGTGACATGACTATTATTTTTTGAGTAATGAAGATGAATCTCGCATTGCACCAGCTCTGAGCTTTCTTAGAGTGTTGTATCTCTTGGGATTGGGCCCAACCCAAGTGTCAGTCCCTCCTTTGTGTACTTTTATGTGTTTTTCTTGCATTCATAGAATAGTTTCTATTATTTAGGTTAAAATATTGCTTTGTTACTTCGATTGTTTTTTATGATTAAGATAGTTTTTCATGCTCTAGGTTGATTTTATAGTTTGGTAACATAAAAGGTCTGTAAAAAGGCCAACAAGCAGTCCTTGATCTCATCTCTCCCTCCTCGGGAGCATGAGCTGAGACCAAAGCATACTTGCTGCCACAAAAACATTGTTTTTGCCTTCCAATGCAATTGCTAGTGTTAGATTTTAAGTTGGAAAAGTTGATATCAATTGTGTTTTCATGTTTAGATCTATTCTTGCTTAGTTTCCATAGCTCTTTTGCATGAATTCCTATCTATAAACTTATGTCCATCATGTTTCTTGTTTTTTTAGGTCAGATTAGGTCAAAATAGATAAATCTCTGGTTTTTCTAGTCTTTGTTCGATCATTTTTCGAAAATAGTGTGCAGAGCACCTGTGATACATTCCTACCTACCCTCCCTCCATCATACAACCTATTATAGGCCCTAATTCAAGATTTCTTCCTTTCATTTGCAACACTTTCCCAACTTGTCCTAATTTCTACATTTTTGTGCAACATCGCTCTCTCCATCCTTGAACAAATCCAACCATATTCATCACTCCTTAGCTTAATTTACCAGGTCCTAGACCCCTTAACATCCTTATCCACCCTTAATTTACACTTTTCTACTGTTTTTCCACCATCAACCCTCTAAAATCCACTTTTGGCATGTTCTTGTAGAACTTCCTGTAGAACCCCTACAGATTTCTTGTAGAAGTTCACGCGAGTAGTTTTTCGAGATCTGATCACTGTGGAATTCTCTAGAATGGTTCTAAGGAACCCTTAGGTCCTCTTCTCATCTTCCCAACCTCCTGCAAGCACCCACTCCGTTTCCTTCCGCCAATTAACCTCTGCACAGTCAAAAATAGTTAAAGTACATGCATAATAATTCTGCAAAGTTACTCAAAAATAAAAAGGATGGATGATGATTTTTCCATATTTTCCTTTAGAAATAACTTAGACACATGCATTTTAACTTTCCAAGGGTCAATGACATCCATTTCATTAGCTTTCATCTCTTTTCTTACACCAGTAGTGTTAACCGGTAAAACAAGGATTTGCTAAGGTTTGCATTTCCTTTCAGCTTTTAGATTCTTTCTGCAAGTAGACTAGCCTCTCTTGAGTTAACCTTCATCCATCATAGTTAAAAGCTTCTTCTAAGAGCTCATAGAAGTTGGCTTAAGCTCCTAGCGAACTTGTGCCAACTGATCAAGTGGCAGCCTGTAGTAAGAGCTAGTACTTGTGCATATAGCATCCTCGCTTCCAAGTTTGTTAAGAACTACCGGGTTGATAAAAGTAAAGAAGGGAATCCCAGGAGTTGCAGCATCATTTCTACAATACTGGAGTTCACCATATTTTTGGCGCCATTGTTGGGGAAGCATCAGAGTATTTGGAATTACTGCTTTCTTCTATTTTTTCTACAATATTCTGCTAAGTAGTTTATTTCATTTCAAATTCTACAATTTTCTTTTCAGCAAGCGTAGATTAGACATTTCCCGCTTTCATTTCAATTCCGCAATTTTATTTCAACAAGTGTAGATTAGATATTTCCTTCTTTCATTTCAATTTTGTGATTTCATTTCAGGAAGTGTAGATTAGCATTTCCTGCTTTCATTTCAATTTCGCAATTTCATTTCAGCAAGTGTACATTAGCATTTCCTGCTTTCATTTCAATTCTGCAATCTCATTTCAACAATATAGATTAGTCCTTTCATGCTTTCATTTCAATTCTGCATTTTCATTTTAGAAATATAGATTTTAGTTAGTTACAGTTCAATCTATTTTAGTTTTGCAAGTACAAGAAGAAAAAAGAAACAAAAATCAACCAAAAAGATTTCCTTTCATGCCTTGTAGGAGTAGAGATAATTCAGAAAAATGTTTACACAACACCCCCACTGCTTCACACAGCCAACCTTCTCTCTTCTTCGATGGCTATGATTAATAAGAACCCTTAGGTGGAAAACAAGACATATTTGAATAACCTCCAGGGGAGAAGAAGAATAAAACATTCCTCTGGAGCAAATGGTTGAAAACAGAAATGTTGGGAGCAGTACCTTTTCTTCCAACTCAATCCTTAGAGGTGAATGTGAAAATCTGATGGAAGATTTCAAGAGCGAGGTGAGGCAGATGCTTTCCATGCAACTGGATACCTTGTGGATCCAAAGGAAGCAAGAGGAAGTCGAAAGGGTTTTGGCCATCTTTTGTCCGAGGTGCACTAGAAAGCATCCTAGGAATGAATGTCCATTGCACTCCATAGAAGTGTGTTTTGTCTGTGAAAGAGACCATCCTACAAATCAGTGCCCTTCCTTGCCTAGAATTAAAGTTGCATATTAGAGGGCCAAAGGTGCCACTGAACCACTCTATTTCATGAACCAAACGAGGCTACATGGACCCATACCTTACCAGCAGGGAATGCAAGGGACATCTCAGACTTATTACAACCCCTATCAAGCCACTTCCATGCCTTCTTGGGGTCCCCCTGCTCATCCTTCCTGGTCCACACCCCTTCCTTGGTCATATCCATCTCAACATCATGTTCAACTAGCTACTCATCCATTTCACCCCTATGCTCAACCACAGCCTCAGTGGAATGCACCTCATCTGGGGTGGAGGCCCCAGTACAACTCTCCTCTCGCTCCTTTGCCTCCACCACCTACTCAATTGCAACCATCACCTCCTGCTCCACGAAGGCAGCCCCAAATGCCTGCTCAACTGAACTCGAACCCAAATAACAGGCAGGCTCAGCAAGTATATCATGGAAAACCACCTGCCCAACCACAACCCCATCCACATACATCTCAAATATACACCCCCACTCAACTACCCGTACCACCATTTCAAAACCCACACATTGGAGTAGCTCAACCCAATTACAATGCTGAGGCACAACATGTCCAAACAACTCCTCTTAAGCTCAATGATATTCACCATAGCTTAGGAAGAGTATTGCAAAAAAGAGATTATATTGAAAGAATTAAAGGACCACATCCATAAAAAGAAGATTCAAAAGAGGAGACCAAAGGACCATGGGATGCACTTGATGAAGAGAAGACATCAAAATGAGAGATTGAGAAATCTCCATCTTGGTTACCATCAAATCCTCCATGTATTCAAGAGAAAAATCAAAAAAAGGAGGAAGATGTGAAGGTCATGATAGAAGAAGACATGAAGAATGATACAGATCAGAAAAAGTACCAAGGACATCACAGCTATATTGAGATATGGTTCTAGATGGTCACTAAGTTGCAGTAGTACTCTCTTCCTCAACTATGCTTGATCCCTTCAAAGTCAAATCATTTGGTCTCTGAAATCCGGATACCTATCAAATCATGCATTTCAAGCCTCCACATAATTTTGTCTATCATATCAATGTGCACATGGCTCCATTGGAAGTATTCTTATACTTGAAAAAGATTTTTTTTTTCAAGTAGGGTAGGGTAGAAAAAAAAAAAGAGAAAAAAAAAATGAAAAATAAGAGAAAAAAAAAATCTAAGGTGAAAACCTCCTCGGAGGTGCCTTAGATTGTCTCACTGATTGAAAACCTCCATGAGGTGGTCAATGGGTTAGAAAGAAGAAAAAAGAAAAAGGGAATAAGATCCCTAGGTGAAAAACTCCCTTGGAGGTGCCCAAGGCAGGCAATTAGGGTGAAAACCTCCATGAGGCACCCTAGTTGTTTTAAAAAAAAAATGAGAAAAAGAAAAAAAAATGAATTTCCCGTTATATTGTAGGTTTGCAGAACTTCAGGAAGTAGCAGTAGGTGCCAAGAAAGCTCTAAACCAATAACAACACCTATCCTACCTTCCCTCACCCTTCTCCATCATTCTTGACATCCTTTCCACCTCACTGTGCTTCTTTTCTGAAAACTGTGTTTTCTACAAGAGGATCCTGTAGAAATTACAGAGAGCTAGAAATGGACTTCAAAAGCACTTTGAGGAACAAGGAAGCTTCATGAAGGGTTCATAAATCCTCCTGCAGTCTTCAAACCCCTCTTCCATCATTTCCATGCCTGCATCACACTCCAAGCTCATTTTTCTTATTGTCCAAAAAACTATAGAATGCTCTAATACAAAAATACATAGAGCAGAAATTTGTTTTTTCCCTAACTTAAAAACCATGCATCCATTTAAAAAAATGTTACATGGGGAGTTGTACAGGGATGATGAAAACATGCCCAAGAAATTTTGGCCAATTCTAGTGCATGGTTTCCAAGAAATCAACCTCCATCACCTTCAACCATTTTTTGCATTTTCTCCATGTCTGTGCATTCATTTAAAAACCTATTTCATGGGGAGATGCGTATGGTGACAGTAACCTACCCAAGCAATTTCAGTCAATTCTAGTGCACAGTTTTCAAGAAATTGACCTCTATAACCTTCAGCCATTTTCACTTTTTCTCGAAATTTGTGCATCCAATGACCACAATTTTGCTATGGGAGGTGCATAATGATGATAGAAACACGCTCAAAAAAATTCAGGTCAATCCAGTCTATCTTTTGGGAGCTATGGACAAAACAAATCGTTGTCCTGCAAATATCTAGCATCAACAGCATGAGGGTGCAAATCTGAAGGTTGAAACAGACTTCTGCAGCTTAGATCCAGCCAAAGGATACCTGCACAAGAAAAATAGCCGCACATTAGACAACAAAAAGCATATAGTAGAAGGGATACAGGCATGCAACAATTAAATATGAGCATGCAATAACAAAAGAACCAAGCAGCACACACATTTCGACTTTCAGTTAAGTGTCTAAATTAGTTCCGCTATTTACATTTGTATGATTCGAAACTTCATGAATAAATGAAATGGTTAGATTAAGCCAGACAGGTGGCCAGTTAACTGGACACCCTCATTTAGTTTGATTGCACTCATCCGGATATTACACTGCATGTGTGTCTAGTCAACTCATTGAAAAATCTAACAGTCAAGTAGTCGCAGATGTTTTGAACTCCAGCACAACTAATATCAAGTGATTAATAGGAAGAGAACATACAGTTTCATAATAACACTATAGTGGGGACCAACAGTCTGCATGGGGCCAACATGTACTTGGCTAGCTCACCCTCCATCAACGGAAGTCTCCATAAGCAGCCATAAAAACTCATCTTTGAAATAATCTCACCACCTTTGTTTCCATTTTATCATCATCCCACAGCTGCAACAAGCTCTATACTACCTCCATAGCAGCGAACCAATTGTTCTATGCCATTTTTCAAAACCCTCCTACTTATCGGCATTCTACACGAAGTTGTAACAGTTCTACAGGAGCAAGAACACCGTCTACAGGAATATTTCTATAGGAAGGGTAGAGAGTAGCTCTGCAGAAGAAAAATACAAGATTTTTGTCAAATTTCAAGCTTGAAACAAGGTAGTCTTGGGAAACCTCTCTGCATATGACTTATTTGAATAAGGTGGTGAATTAAAAACACAACAGTGGATTGAGAAAAGGAGAGTGAAGTTTAAAAGTCTGCCTGCATATTTTCCCTGAGTTCTACATAGTTCTTGGTTTTCTTCACTGCATTCGAAATCTGTCTCCTTCTTTCTCAAATTCTACTGTAAGGAAAATACATGCAATCGTAGAAACTAGCCTATGTGAAAAAAAACGGATTTTCATATCTTCCTACTCATTGAAAAAAAACCTGTATTATTTATCCTCTATTCTGTCCAAAAAAAAATCTCCTTTTCAAAAGAAAAGAGTCAAATTCAGGATACAGGTAGTTTAAAACAAAGGGAAATATTTCAATTTGATGTTGTAAGGGTAAGAACGCAGGAAATTCCTTATTTGGTTTTAGAAAAAGATGAAAATTGAATTATCCCTCTGTTTTCAGTTCTGCTTGCCTTCTCACCTAAGCATTTTGTTTAAAAACCTAAGCATTTTGTTTTAAAAAAAAAACACTCAACACCACATGGAGGACAAGCTAAAGGAATTAAGAGGAGAGTTGGCCATGGTAAAGCACATAGAGAGAAGTAAAAGAGCCCAGCTACAGGAAGAAAATGAACTGCTGAAAAAGAAGTTAGAGCAGCAAGAGATTTATAAGGGAGATAAGTTGTCCATCTTGGGAGGGCAACAACAGCAAGAAGGTACCCTAACAAACAATGAAGCAACAGAGAAACAATAGCAAGAGGGAGAGACACAAGCTGATGTTGAAATGCTAATGAAACTGCTACAAGAAAAAGAGTCTCAGGCAGCAGATGAAGTGCAGATTTTAAAATAGCAGTTACAGGAAAAAGAAGCCCAAATGGCCTACATGGCCAGCTGGGCAATAGAAGCCTTGCAATGTAGAAGCAAACCAGTAGTGAAAAGGAGGAGCAAACTGAACAACTTAAGAAGAATAGTAATGAGGAAGCACCAGACGTTCAAACAAAAGGAAAAACAGAGAAGAGAAAAAGGACAAAGGCTGAGAAGAACAAGGCCAGGAAAAGCACAAGAATTCAAACAAGCAGAATAGGAGCAGTGGAAGGACATGGACAAGAAGAAAAATGTTTATGGCATACATGAGTAGACCACATTAGAAGCTTGGCATGATAGGGAGGCCACCAGGGCCATCAAAGATGAAGAGGTAGATTAGTTTCTTAGATGATGAGCAACACCTTCAGTAGGGGGGTGATGATGAGCCCCAAAAATGGGTAATTATATGGGCTCATTTTACCTCTTAATTCGACTTAATCCACCATTCTCATTAGTTTATTTCATGTTTTTTATCATATTTATGCTAATAGAGTGAATTAGGTTAGTCATTATGCCAAAAATTCTGATGTGTGATTTATGCATATTTTTGGTCAATTTTGAGACAAAATCAAAGGTTTAATGAGCATTTGGCAGCCAAATTCATGGAAGAACAAGGAAGAGGATTTGTAGGAGGCTGTCCCCTTCATTTATGAGCCCTTACCTCAAATTCTCCATCAAAAACTCAGAGCACAAAGCCAAGGGGCAGTCAAGCAAGTCAAGTAGGACTGTTGTTATCTTCAGTTCCAAGAAGTTGAGTTCCTTGATTTTAGGAGGACTGTTGGAGGTCCCCATTTGTATAAATAAGAAGGTTTAGGGCCTCAGTTTTGTTAGTCATATTTTAGTTAGATTTTAGTCAGTAGATTAGCTATTGAACAGTTTGTTTCCGCACTTTAGTGCAGCTCTGCATTCAGCTCATTTTTCGAGCTCTTTCTGTAAACAGTTTTGTGACATGACTATTATTTTTTGAGAAATGAAGATGAATCTCGCGTTGCGCCAAATCTGAGCTTTCTTAGGAGGCTATAGCTCTTGGGTTTGGGCCCAACCCAAGTTCCATTACCTCCTTTGTGTATTTTTATGTGTTTTTCTTGCATTCATAGAATAGTTTATGTTATTTAGGTTAAACTCTTGCTTTGTTACTTAGGTTGTTTTTGATGATTGAGATAGTTTTTCATGCTTCAGGTTGATTTGACAGTTTGGTAACATAAAAGGTCTACAAAAAGGCCAACAAGCAGTTCTTGATCTCATCTCTCCCTCCTTGGGAGCATGAGCTGAGACCAAGGCATACTTACTACCACAAAAACACTATTTTTGCCTTCCAATGCAATTGCTAGTGTTATATTTTAAGTTGGAAAAGTTGATATCAGTTGTGTTTTCATGTTTAGATCTATTCTTGCTCAGTTTCCATAGCTCTCTTGCATGATTTCCTGTCTATAAACTTATGTCCATCATGTTTCTAGTTTTTTAGGTCATATTAGGTCAAAATAGATAAATCTATGGTTTTTCTAGTCTTTGTTCAATTAGTTTTCGAAAATAGTGTGCAGAGCACCTGTGATACATTCCTACCTACCCTTCCTTTATCATAAAACCTGTACCAGCCCCTAATTCAAGATTTCTTCCCTTCATTTGCCACACTTTCCCAATTTGCCCTAATTTCTACATTTTTGTGCAACATCACTCTCTCCATCGTTGAACAAATCCAACTATCTTCATCACTCCTTAGCTTCATTTACTAGGTCCTAGACCCCTTAACATCTTTATCCATCCTTCATTTCCATTTTCCCACTGTTTTTCCACTATCAACCCTCTAAAATCCACTTTTGGCCTGTTCTTGTAGAACGTTTTGTAGAACCCCTATAAACTTCCTGTAGAAGTTCACGCGAGTAGTTTTTCGAGATTTGATTGCTGTGGAATTCTCTAGAAGGTGCTAGGGACCCCTTAGGTCATCTTCTCACCTTCCCAACCTCTTGCAAGCACACAATCTGTTTCCTTCCACCAATTAACCTCTGCACAGTCAAAAATAGTTAAAGCACATGCATAATAATTCTGCAAAGTTACTCAAAAATACAAAAAGATGATTTTTCCATATATTAATTTAGAAGTAGCTTAGACACATGCATTTTACCTTTCCAAGAGTCAATTAAATCGATTTCAACAACTTTCATCTCTTTTCTTGCAGTAGTAGGTTTAACCGGTAAAACTAGGGTTTGCTAGGGTTTGCATTTCCTTTCAGCTTTCAGCTTCTTTCTACAAGTAGACTAGCCTCTTTTGAGTTAGCTTTCATCCATCACAGTTAAAAGCTTCTTCTAAGAGCTCATAGAAGTTGGCTTAAGCTACTAGCGAAATTGTACCAGCTGATCAAGTGATAGCTTGCAGTAAGAGCTAGTACTTGTGCATATAGCACTATTGCTTCCAAGTTTGTTACGAACTACCGGGTTGATTAAAGTAAAGAAGGGAGTCCCAGGAGTTGTAGCATCATTGCTACAATACTAGAGCTCACCAAGTACCTTGAGTACCATTGTCATTATTGGTGGTTTCTCTCAAACTTGTTAACAATTTACATCATTGACTCGTAATCAAGTGAATTTCTAGCATGTTCGACATCAACACATCTATTCAAATGTTAGGATTTGTACTTTGATCGGATCGTATTTGAACACAAGACCCTGGGCTCAGATTACCGAAGTCCAGGTTGTGAAGTGGTGTGACATGGTTATGTTGATATATATGTCTCTTTCAGATGGATGGTTGTGACCATACCATGATTTATCATATGTGATCCTTCTCATTATTTGATGGTTGTGACCATACCTTGGTTTCATTACAATCCTCTTTAACGGATGGTTGCGCCCATGCCTAGATCCATTGACATGATTATTCTCTGAATGGCTACATCAATACCACGATTCATGTATCATTTGACAAAGATTTTAGTTATATATATGTATATGTACTTGCTTCTAGGTTTTCTGACGACAGACTATGATTCCCCACACTGATTCATAAATCATTTCATCCCTCACTCTAGTTCGGTCTTCACGCTTTAGGGGGAATTTTTTACACAAAATTTTGTCACTATCCCTATACTCCCCATTCCTTGATCTTGGAGGACATCTACAATGAACCCTACATGCTTTCTCTACATGAAGAAACTCCCATTGTGTCCCTCTTCATGAGAATAACAATTCCCTTTTGCACCATTTTCCCAAAATCTTCTATTTTTCCCTATTTACAAGACCGATGCTAATGGCCCTTCTCCTCCTCATGCTAATATGTATGAAATAACACTGTCCCTAGTGCTGATTGGAGCAACTGAGCTTTGTTACAGTTGCATTGGTCCTCTTATGGAAAGTTTTTTAAATAAAGAGCCGAAGCTTCCAGCTCTAGAAGCTTCATAATGGAAGTCTGGTAAATGGTTTGGCCAAATGGGGTCGAGGATGTTAGTTTGGGCTCCTTTCCCCTATAATGATGGAACTACCTCAAGGGATAAGACCTTATCCCATGAGAATAGGATCCATCTCCAATCCATTCATGCTATATAAACCTCCCTTTTTCCCAAGCATAAGCTAGTGTTAATGTTGGTGTGCTAGTGCTAATTAAGTTTGGAGTAAACAACCAGCTATTCATAGTTGTAGCTTTCTGGTTGTGTGAGGGAGAAGTATGAATTTGGTTGAGTGTGAAGCCTAAATGGAAAAAACTTAAAACTATTATTGTTGAGGCCATCATGGAATGCTAGCAAAAGTGTGCAGGGACCTAGTTTTGTCAGAGGAGAATGACAACGTGAAGACAATGGTTGTAATCTCTTCTTGATTCAATATATATGCAATTATCGATTGATTTCCTACATGATGTGTCATATTACATGTTCATGGGTTAATGTTTCTTTAATTTTTAAGTAGGTTGAATTACAATTTGTCTATTATCATGGTTGTTGTGTGTTTTTGTTTACTTGTTTTAGGTGTTTGAAGGAGGAAACGAGAGATAGCTCGAGTGAGCAAGCAAGGACATCATCAAATGGGATAAGCGTACTAAGAGGTAGGCCCTATTAATTTGTTATAACCTAAGGAAATATTCCATAGAATGTATCCGTTGTGGCTAGACCCATTATTGGGCTAGAGGAATTGTTTTTGTCTACACTTATACTTTTACTTCACCACAAAGTACCAGAGAAGCAGTGCTTCCAGGCTTTGGACTGGGCACTATGCGCTACACTTGTGAGATGGTGGGGTACGCACAAGGGTAGCTTGGATAATTAACGGGAGTGTAGGAGGATGGTGTGAACATGCTTTGGGAAGCTGAAGGTATGAGTGATAGACAAATATGATGGGAAGGATGATTTGTGTGCACACTTAGCCAAAAGGGAAAAGGCTTATGGAGAAGCCCCAACTTGAATGGGTGCACATGTTCTGTCACACCTTGGATGTCATCCCAATGAACTGGTATTTGGAAATAGAGTGCTTCCATGGTACAGGTGAATGGGATATTCTGTGCGAAGGGTTCATAATTAAGTTCAGCTTCGAAGATGGGTTTCACTATATTGAAGAAGCGCTATAAGAAGTTGAAGCAGAAATCTTTAGGATACCGCAGGATCCTTTGTAGCAAATTCAAATTGATTGGACTACTCTACTGAGCCACACACTGGAATGCTATAATGTGACTACTGAAGAAGAAGATGAGGATCCAAGAAGGATTAATATCCCTAAAACTAAAGGTTGCCGCAAAGTTGAGGGACCACATATTGAGAATCTTGATATAACTATGCCACTGAAAATGAAACAGGTAAATATTGGTACGAAGACAAAGCCCAAATTCACGAAGATTGGATATTACTAGGATGACACGAAGGTAGATAAGGTTGTCAAATTGCTTCGTGAATACCAAGATTTGTTCCCTACCAAGTTCATAGAGTTAAATGGGATAATATGAGACCTGGGCATTACGAAAATCACGTTAAAACCCAATGAAAAGCCAGTTAATCAAAGACCTTGTTGTCTCAATCTGAAGTATAAGGAGAAGGTTTGCTTAGAGCTAAACAAGATTCTCACGGTAGGCATCATTGAGCCTATAGAAGAATCTGATTAGTTAAGCCCAATGGTGGTACAAAAGAAGAAGCAGAAGGAGGAAATAAGGATATGTGTAGATCTCAGGAAGTTGAATGATGCTTCCGTACATGATCCCTTCCCAACTCCATTCACTGATGAGGTGTTGGATAATGTAGGTGGCCAGGAAGTGTACTCCTTCACTGATGGGTTCTCTGGGTACCATCAGTTCAAAATCAAACCTATGGATAGAAGCAAGACGACCTTTGTGACTGAGTGGGGATGTTTTCAGTACACTGTAATTCCTTTCAAATTGGAGAATGTAACTGCGATTTGTTCGCATGTGGTCATTGCTACATTCAAATAATTCATTCATAAGTTTTTGGAGGTGTACTTTGATGACTGGACTATGTTTGGGTTGGTAAAATGTCATGTGGCAAGTTTGTCCCTAATGTTAGATACTTGTCGAAGGTACCAAATTGCGCTCAATCTGAAGAAATGCTTGTTTTGTGTTCCTTTTGGGACTCTACTGGGTCATGTGGTTTGTAGACAGGGGATGATGGTAGATCCCACAAAGAGGGGCTGATGGTAGATCCCACGAAAATCATAGTGGTGGTGCCAAGGAGTGTGAAACAGTTACACACAACCTTAGGACATACTGGGTATTATAGGAAGTTTATCAAGGGCTATGCACATAACACCGCACCTATGGAGAAGTTGTTGAGAAAGTATGTCACATTCTGTTGGAATGAGGAATGTCTGAAAATCTTGGATGTAGTGAAACAAAAAAAGGTCACCGCACCAATTTTAGTCTTCCTGGATTGGAAGAAGGAGTTTCATGTACATGTAGATGTGTCATGTATAGCACTGGGAGCAGTACTAACACAGGCTAGCAGAGGCGAATTGGACCATCTTATAGCATTCGCAAGTAGGAAGTTATCCAGGGCTAAGAAGAACTATTCCACCACCGAGCGCGAAGGGTTAGCCATGGTATACGCGCTCTAGAAGTTTAGACACTATTTTTTGGGTGGACATTTTAAGATGTATACGGATCATTCTACGTTGAAGTATCTGGTCAATAAGCCTGTGTTGGGGGGGAGAATCTGTAGGTGGTTTTTATTGTTCTAGGAGTATGATTTTAAGGTTATTATGAAGCCTAGATGACTGAACAAGGGACCAGACCACCTGTCACACATTGAAATTGGAGAAGAGCCCACTAATTTGGAGGAAGGATTGCCTGACACGCAGCTATTTGCAATGCGTGTCACGGATGGTCACTTTGAAGACATCATACACTTCCTAATGATAGGAACCACTCCAAAAGGCTACACTATCTAGCAGAAGAAGGATTTAGTGGTGTGTACGAAAGAATTTTCTTTCATTGTCGGACATCTATACAAAAATGGGATCTGATGAAGTATTACGATGATATGTACCGGAGTTTGAAAGGAGCAGTATCCTCACGGGCACTCATGGGGGCACCACAGAAGGGCATTATGCAGGAAGGGTGATCACGCAAAATATTCTATGTGTAAGGTTGTGGTAGCCAACCCTCCATCAGGATTCAAAATCTTACTACAAGGTGTGTGATATGTGTCAAAGGACTAGTAGGCCATCGCAGAGAGATGAGCCACCTTTGTACCCATAGATGATGTTGAAACCTTTTGAAAAACGGGTGATAGGTTTTGTGGGACCCATTCAGCCCCAAGGAAAAAAGATGGAAGCGCAATACATTATCACTATGATTGAGTATTTAACTCGATGGGTAGAGGCACAACCTATGAAGGATTGCACAGACGTGACTACTACGAAGTTCCTCTTTGAATATGTACTGAAGTGATTTGGGTGTCCAAAGATTTTGATGAGTGATCATGGTACGCACTTTCTGAATGAAACGATCAACGCGCTGACAAAGGAATTTCAAGTATATCACCAGAAAAGCACGCCTTATCACCCACATGCTAATGGGATGGTGGAATCATTTAATAAGTTGTTGGAGAATGTACTGACCAAGGTTTGCAACGCTTAGCAAAGTGATTGGGACCTACGCATACCCACAATACTATGGGCCTACCGTATGACATGCAAAAAGTTGACTGGACAGACACCCTTTAGGCTTTTATATGGTGTTGAAGCAGTGTTTCCCATGGAATAAATTGTGCCTAGTTTGTGCATAGCGACACTCATGGATATGATGGATCAGAGAGCCCTAGAAGAGAGGCTTGCACAACTTGTTGAGCTTGAGGAAGAGAGATTTCTAGCTGGATTTCACCCACAGGTCCAAAATAAGCGCAAAAAAGAATGGCATTATCAACACATTAAGTTGCACATCTTTAAGGTAAATGATCTAGTTTTGTTATAAGACAGTAAGTTTGATAAATTTCTAGGGAAGTCCTAAATGTATTGGCTAGGGCCCTGTGCCATTAAGGATATTACCGATGGTGGAGCAGTTTATTTGGTTAAATTGAATGGAGATCCTTTCCTAGGAAAGGTGAATGGTAGTCTATTGAAGCAATACACCGGTGATCTGACTAGGTGACTATATGACGGTAGCATAGTCTTAGTGCTCCAAGTAGCTGAAAGGAGGCACAGGACTATAAACTACACTACCCAGGTTGGGGAACTGCGTGATTGGAGGATTGTGCTGTACGAGGAAATGTCACAAGGTTCGTGACAATGTGAAGAGCTGCTCTACCCAGGGAGAAATCGCGCAGGTCAGCAAAGTGATGGTAGGAATGCAGCCAAATGGAGTGGGCAGCTGACATTTAAGACAAACTTTATGGGTAATATCCCTAGAAATCTTCTACCAATCTAGCATTAATGAACCGAATGTGGGGGGAACAATCAGATTTGAATTCAAAATGCCCTATAAATTATAGGTGGAGGCCCAACAAAAAACACTTGGCATTATGAACATTGCATTGGTGACCTCTTAGAAATGCATGACCCGCGCATTCCTCAAAGCATTGCTTGACTGCCTAGTGTTTGATCAATTCCTAGAATCCAACCACAAATTCATTCGTGATTTTATCCCCTAACCCGAATCTATGGACACCGAAGTGACAGCCAAGGGGGCTATGCTGGAAGTTGTTAGGGAAGTAGAGGGAGCTTCTCCAGAGGTTGTAGAGGTATTAATGGATGTTCCCAAATAACCATGGACACCTAGACCAAAGCCGACCCCAACCAAGGAGAGTGCGAGGGATAAGAAGGAAAAGCAGGTTGTGATACCAGTGCACGCGTCACCGAGAAGACGCCACTAAATGACAAGCCCACCGCACAAGAAAAATATATAGCCATTAACTTGGGTTGGAGGGGAAAGAAATTGAGGACATCCCAATGGATGATGAGGAGTTGGGCTTGGAAGTGGAGGAATTTTAAGTCGAGGGTTCTGACCCTATCACTAAGTTGCCTGAATACGTCTGTAGAGCCTCTAACCTATACCTCATCATCTACTATTATCTACTGTTTTTCATCACCTATCTCTCTCTTTCACCTCATTTTCTGTGTAAAACCACCCAGATCATTACATTAGATGTCATTAAGCATGATCAACTGAGCTTTGCTAATGTGTGACTGTTTTGTTTAGATTTTGACATATTTACAGGCATTCCGCAGCTCTCTGCCGATTCCGCAGCTATCTGATGATTCCGCAGCCATCTGGAGATTTCGCAGCCTTTTTGTTGTTCTCAAGGTTCCACGTGCCATTTTGCCAAACAAGCCACATGGGTACTTAGGTATCAAGGTGCTCGAGGTTCCTGTGCCATTTGTTCAATCATCCACGTCATCCATACCTCCGGTCAAACAGGGGCAAGATCCGGTCAACGAAGGCAGCTCAACGATGATGTGTAAGCTGTTTGGTCACGTCAGCTCAGACGGTGGCTTGCCCGTGTTTCACAGGACGTGGGGAACATAATCTAATTTTGGATTCAATCCCCATGACGACCAAGACCTCCAGCTCACCCACGCAGGCTCATGACGTGTTAATTTAGTTTTAATTACACATGACAGTTTGTTATTTTCCGTTTTTAGCAGCACGCATAGGCTATCCTTCAGATCACTATAAATATTTGCGTCTGCGTACGCTTAAGAGACTTTTATTTGCTGTATGTTTGTGAACTTGTTGTAATTTTTTAGCATTTCCAAAACTCTGTTTTCATAGTGCTGTTCTAGCACTCTTAACTGTGAATTTCTGCATATGGAGTAATAGAACCAGTGCTATTTTGGAGCTTTCAACACTTTGAGTATTTCTTGGGTTATGTGAATGGAGGGCCCCTGTTCATACTAGCCTTGTATAGTATTTTCATGTTCAACATTTTCTTTTCTTGATCTATGAATAGCATAATTCACTTCATTTTAATTCATTTTGGATCCTTTCTTTAAGTTGATCAGCATTGCTCTTTTGCAGGTTTTTTTGACCCGGGATTATTAATGTGTTTATGTGTTTGCTTTGCATCTAGTGGTAGTTTCAGTTGACAGATTTAAAGTTGCTGCTCCTTACTTTATTTCATAGCTAGTTTTTAGTTTTAATTTTCAAAACTGTCTGCTAATATATGAATGGTCTCTTACTATAAATTGTTTATCTCTTAGAGATCATAATACTAATCAGTTGCAGTTGGCTTTGGGTGCTTTTAGACTAATCTTTAAACTACTTTCTAATCGTGTCTTACACAATACTATGTGTTAGAGGCAGAGAGTTAGAAAGAGCAAAACATTATAACTAGTCTTTAAAGTAGATTTTTCTCATTTTTCTCATTTCTTAGACTATCTTTAGCTACTTCCTAATCGTGTCTTACACAGTACTATGTGTTAGAGGCAGAGAGTTAGGAAGAGATAAACATTATCATTGGTCTTTTAAGTGATTTTCTTACCTTTTATTTGCAGCAGTATGAACGGTGTCTAATGCCATTAGAAAGTGGTTCTTTGCTTTCAGTTCATTTTAATTCATTTATTTCCTTCAAGTTTTCCTTTTCAAAAAGTAGTTAGAAACCACTAATCACACACCTTCACTCATCTAGAATTCACCTTACACACACCATCACTCATCTGTTTATAAATACATCACTCCATCTTAGGAAGATAAATTAACCACAAACAACACATCAAACGACAAAAAGCTTTAAGAGGTTGCTTAAGTACATATAGTACACCTTCACTTCATCAGCTTACGAGCCTTGGGTTGACAATTAATGACATCAATTTAGGAACACTAAATTGACCAAACATTTTGGCGTCGTTGCCGAGGAAGTGAAATTAAGTAGCCATATTCTTAAAAAAAAAAAAACATAAAATTTCAAGGAAAGAAGTTGATAACCTATCAAAGTATGCTCTCCTCTTGCACTGCA
>APFE030515165.1:147385-215893 GCA_000404065.3 Pinus taeda
AATGCAGGAGGCTAGACAGGGATTTGGTTAACCTAAGGTTTAGATGTTTAATGAAAAGGCCAAGAATTGATATTTCCACACAGAGGAAGAAGAGGAGACTAGATGTCTTGGCAGAGGAATCACAGCAGGTTGAGTAAGCAGTTTTTTTTGCATGAGGACATGCAATGCCCTCGTAGTGGGGGTATGTAGAGCCTCTAACCTATACCTCATCATCTACTATTATCTACTGTTTTTCATCACCTATCTCTCTCTTTCACCTCATTTTCCCTGTAAAACCACCCAGATCATTACATTAGATGTCATTAAGCATGATCAAGTGAGCTTTGCTAATGTGTGACTGTTTTGTTTAGATTTTGACATATTTACAGGCATTCCGCAGCTCTCTGCCGATTCCGCAGCTATCTGATGATTTCGCAGCCATCTGGAGATTCCGCAGCCTTTTTGTTGTTCTCAAGGTTCCACGTGCCATTTTGCCAAACGAGCCACATGGGTACTCAGGTATCAAGGTGCTCGAGGTTCCTGTGCCATTTGTTCAATCATCCACGTCATCCATACCTCCGGTCAAACAGGGGCAAGATCCGGTCAACGAAGGCAGCTCAACGGTGATGCGTAAGCTGTTTGGTCACGTCAGCTCAGATGGTAGCTTGCCCGTGTTTCGCAGGATGTGGGGAACATAATCCAACTTTGGATTCAATCCCCATGACGACCAGGACCTCCATCTCACCCACGCAGGCTCATGACGCGTTAATTCAGTTTTAATTACACATGACAGTTTGTTATTTTCCGTTTTTAGCAGCACGCATAGGCTATCCTTCAGATGCCTATAAATAATTGCGTCTGCGTACGCTTAAGGAGACTTTTACTTGCTGTATGTTTGTGAACTTGTTGTAATTTTTGAGCATTCTCAAAACTCTGTTTTTATAGTGCTGTTCTAGCACTCTTAACTGTGAATTTCTGCATATGGAGTAATAGAACCAGTGCTGTTTTGGAGCTTTCAACACTTTGAGTCTTTCTTGGGTTATGTGAATGGAGGGCCCCTGTTCATATTAGCCTTGTATAATATTTTCATGTTCAACATTTTCTTTTCTTGATCTATGTACAACATAATTCACTTCATTTTAATTCATTTTGAATCCTTTCTTTAAGCTGATCAACATTGCTCTTTTGCAGGTTTTTGACCCGAGATTACTTGTGTGTTTATGTGTTTGCCTTACATCTAATGGTAGTTTCAGTTGACAGATTTAAAGTTGCTGCCCCTTACTTTATTTCCATAGCTAGTTTTTAGTTTTATTTTCAAAACTGTCTGCTAACATATGAATGGTCTCTTACTATAAATTGTTTATCTCTTAGAGATCAGAATACTAATCACTTGCAGCTGGCTTTGCGTGCTTTCTAGACTAATCCTTAGCTACTCTCTAATCGTGCTTTACACAGTACTATGTGATAGAGGCAGAGAGTTAGAAAGAGCCAAATATTATCACTAGTCTTTAAAGTAGATTTTTCTCATTTTTATCATTTCTTAGACTTACCTTTAGCTACTTCTTAATTGTGTCTTACACAGTACTATGTGTTAGAGGCAGAGAGTTAGGAAGAGATAAACATTATCATTGTTCTTTTAAGTGATTTTCTTATTTTTGCAGCAGCATGAATGGTGTCTAATACCATTAGAAAGTGGTTCTTTGCTTTCAGTTTATTTTAATTCATTTCCTTCAAAGTCTCCCTTTTCAGCAAATAGTTAGAAACCACTAATCACACACCCTCACTCATTTAGAATTCACTCCACACACACCATCACTCATTTGTTTATAAATACATCACTCCATCTTAGGAAGATAAAATAATCACAAACAACACCCCCAAACGACAAAAAGCTTTAAGAGGTTGCTTAAGTACATATAGTACACCTTCACTTCATCAGCTTACGAGCCCCGGGTTGACAATTAATGATATCAATTTAGGAATACTAAATTGACCAAACAACGTCCCTCCATGCAAGGGCAAGATCAAAGTGCTGAAGGACATTAACGAAAGCAAGGTCACCTTACACACACCTCTGCTACTAGACGAAATTGTCTTTGAAGGACCACGATTGTGAAGGATTCCTCTATTGAAAAAGGAAGATTGGGACTTAGCTGACCATAAGAAGTTCCCGCACTTGGTGACAGAGCATCTAATGTGCCACGTTGTTGACACAACCACTGGGATGACTGCATTGGAAACGCGGAAGTGGCTCAGGGGAGTATACAAGGCAGGTCTTCTCAACTTTCTATGGGTGTTGCACTATAATCGTACCCCCATTATAGTATTGGTCATCAAGAAAATGCTATGCTTGGTGCACGATGGATGTTTGTGGTTGGAGAAGCCAATACCCATCATCGAAATATTGATCCATAGGATCACGTGGCTACCCTACACAAGGGAAAATCTGGTCATGATGTTTGGTAGAAAAGGTGGTGAGTGGGCCCTCGCAGAGGCCATGAAGGAGAAATTCAAGCTCGTAAATAAGTTGTGAAGCTATGCCATCTCGATTATCTGTGACCCTGCGTCAAGGTGGCCATGCATATTTTGGTAGGAAAGGTTATGAGGAAGTGTCGGCACCAATCATTGCTCTTGCAATCCAATGCACCAAAGGAATCTAGTTTAATTAGGCATGTTATCTTTGCGGTGAGTTCCTTGCAAACTGTCACGAGGCACAGGAAGTCAGCAAGAGCTTCCACTATGCATGGCTCTTGATCTATTGTGCTATTAGCCTTGGAGTTGCTGGAAGACAGTCAATTTTCCTCGACTGCATAGGACTTGTCAGAAGTAGCAAAGTATGCTTCGCTGTGGGTGACCAACGATGGTTGGTGCATCAAGGATAACAATATCTTCTGGATCTTTATGGAAATGACCATTCACATGGCTATCAATTGCAAACTAAGATTGTCACCCAATGTGTTTACCAAACTACAGGAGTACGTGGAGTTCAAGGAAGACTTTCACTGTGGATCAATTAGGGCATGAGAAGGCCCTAAGTAGACAAGCTATGACTTGCCTTACTTTGCAACGAACGACACGATTAATGCAGTTATTGATTGTTGGTTGGCAAAGTGGCACACTACCTTAGACATGGCGGTGGGGTCGAGCAAGTTCGTTGCGCAATGAAAAAAGGAGGAGGCCAAGCTCAAGATGGCACAACTAGCGAGAAAAGGATGAAGGAGGCCACTAATAAGGCCTAGGTAGAGTGTGATGCTGCCCAGCAGATGGAAAAGTAAACTGGAAAAATAAAGCGTGGCTCTGACAAAGGCGTGAAGTTTCCTTCACCCGAAACAAAGGAAGAAACATATGAGAAAACAGACCAGCATGGCACGGACCCACAGACGACATCAGACCACATCAAGCATCCAAGGGAATAAGAAAAAGTGGGGTTGAGGTGTTAGAGTCGGTCTAGTAGCCCTCCACTAGAGATCAAAGATCTTTGCATTTCATAATTAGGTGTCCCATCAGTGTGATCATGTTGCATTCCGTTAGGCATGCCATAACTCTATTGGAGGAGTTTGTGTCTTTTATTCCCCTCCTGTTTGGCACTGCTGGTTTAGGTTTGTTTGAGTGAATAAAATCTTCAAAGGGTCATTTATCTTGTTTTAAAATTTCGAGGTCTTAGGTCTAGGGTTGAGTCAATTTTTGTCTTGAGAGATCATAAAGGACCAGCAGGCCAGAGGGATGTCCTTCATAAAACATCATTTCAATAATTCTCATCATTGTACAGTTAAATTTTCACCTTGTTTTCAAAACTCTGTTTTGAAAAACAAAGGTCATTATCTCATTTTTGTAAAACTTTGTCAAAATTTCAAGTTCTTCAAATGTTGAAGTGTAGCCTTGGTCTCCTTTGCCAAAGCATATCAGAGCTATCCCTGCAAAAATTATCAGAAGAAATCATTATTTCAACCAATTTGTTTTAAAAGGAAACCAAAAAATCAGAGCTTATTAATTTGAAAAAGTGTCAATATCCAAACATTAGAAAGTGGTTTTTGGTCAAGTAAAAATCAAAAGGGAGTCTATATAAAGGCATCTCTCCTCATAACCAACCCATTTACATCTCAAGAGCAAAGTGCATCCATGCTAGGGCGATTTTACAAGTTAGTGAGCAAATCGGGCTAGTTCCAGGGCGCGCTACGCATCAGCTGAGGCGCGCTATGCACCCAGGGGGCGCTACGCATCAACATAGTTTTCCTAGTGCAAAATTACTCATGCGCTACGCACCAGGGGCGTGCTACGCGTTGGGAAAGGCGCGCTACGCATTGGGAATTCTGCCCAGAAATTCGCCAACAAGTTTTCAAATCATTGTCTAACTCAAGCAAACTACAGGAAGACTTCATGTCCATGCCTTGTACTCATTTTGGCAAGATGTATGTAAATAAATTATGCTAGCTATGCCATGAAACTAAATGTAAAAACCCTAAGTCGCTATGTGGATTCAAAGGCCTAGTTTGCTAGGGTTTTAAGATTATATGCTGCCAAGGTTGTCCCACGTTTGTGTTTCTTATTCCCCCCATATTCACCAACAGTTCCCTTAAAAATTCCTCATAAAATTCTACACTATCCCTCTACAAAATCCCAAACCCTATTTCACCCCAAACTCTACCTCATCCCAAACCCTACATATCATAAATCCTATGCCCTTTCCCTTCCCTAAATTCCTTGTTTAATTCCTATTGCCCCTATTTCCCTAATGTTTCCCCTTTCCTAACAATTCCCTTGTATATGTCCCCTTGGTAACAACATTTTGAAAAAGGAAAAAGTCAAACAACAGAAAATTATGTGCACAGTCAGCATATATATTCCAGCCATCTTGTCTTCAAACAATATGTCAGAAACCGAGTCAGCTTATGAGCAGGGTTATGACAGTGATTCTACACCGGAAATAGATGTGCCAAGGAGGTATCACAAAGGTGGGAAGGGTGGTCGGCATGTCAGGGAGGAGCCCACCTCTTTGGCTCATTTGCAAGCTTGTCCACTTGCAGTGACCTGTTTTCAGTACCAATCATGTTTTGAGTATTGTGAGAGGATCTCACAAATTCAACATCACAGAGAATTAGTCTGCTTGTTTGTCCTAAATTTGCACAATGGTCATGTGAACCTTGCAGGAGTGGACTTCACATTATCACTCGAGATTGTTTCTCAAGCAACCGGGATACCAAATGTTGGAGAGGAGTGGAACAAGTGCCAACAGTTAGACAGATTTCATTATGAACCATATATCAAACCTGGATGTATGAGACACCTAACTGTTGTTTTTCCTTCAGATTCCTAAGGGATGAGTATGCACCCTTGATGAGGCTCATTATTCTCTATTTCACTTGTGAGGGCAGATTTTCACGTCTATATTCATACCATATCCGTTTGTTGATGCATTTCACACGGGTGCGAATGATGAACATTCCATTTTACATGTGCCGAAATATAGAGAGGATGGTGCCCTTGGTACAAAGGAAGAGCCCAGCACAGCAACACAAGAGAATTTATCATTATGCACTGATCAAGATCATAGTGATGCATCAGTTGGCACAACAGGGTATTCCATGGGAGGATTTCATTTCTCGCAACTTCTTCACGGTGCCACACCCACCTCCTGAGATTGTCCATGATGAGGGAGGGCCTTCACAGCAGTTTGACATTCATGAGACTGAGCATGTTGATGCTCCAGCATATGTGACATATCAGAAAGGCCCCAGAGCCTTATTTGCAGCGGCACAGTGCGTATTATCTCCACATCATGTGGAAGGGGTCTCTCCATCTTCTTCAGCACAGGTACAGGTCTAGGACAGGGGAAAGAGGCCCATGATTAATGAGGGTCCTTCAAGAGGTCAGGACACGGATACCATTGATATTGATGCTAGCTCTCCTACCTCAAAGCTCAAGGAGATCATCCGAGAGCAAAAGGCTGAGAATGAGTCGCTGCACAAGAAATTGCAGATGGCAAAATGGGTGATCAACTACTTAGAGCAGTGCAACAAACAATTGGAAGATGAGCATGAACTTTATGAGCAACGGAAGATTCGTGAAGACCGGGAATTGGCCCGTAGGAGACCCGGTGATTTGACACCTATCGATCAGGAATCAATGCTCATCCGGGTGAGCACTCACTTGGAAAAGTTGCTGGCAAAAGCCAATAGAGACAAAGATTTGCTTCGACACATGAAAAATCATTATTGGGCCTGCATGCATGTGTGCAAAGCAAAAATGAAGATACTTAAAGGACGATTGGCCAAGGCACTAAAACGAAGGAAAAGGCCCGATCCACTTCAGATTTTGGCTGAAGCCACCTTGACGGAGCATGGTGCTAAATGATACACCTCCAGCTCAAAATTTAGGAAATTTGGAGCAATTTTGGTCAATTTTGAATTTTTTGTGCCAAAAACAGGTTTTTTCCCTCAATGCGTAGCGCGCCGCGTGCTACCCTTAAGTTGGGGAGGTCCATTTCATGAAAAATCAACATTTTCGGATTTTTCATGGAAAAATACACTTTCTCAGCCACTGCCAAGAAGTTTCATGGAGATTTGAGCCCCCAAAAGGTCAAAAAACAAGCAAAAAATGACCTTCTGCCACTTTTTGGACACACAGGAAGTAGTCTTGGGAGATTGCATATTTGGAGGGGCAAATGAGCACAAAATTGAGATATTCCACTTGGGTTGGAAAGTAGACATCCAGACCTTTCCAACAAGCCCACTTGTGCCTCATTTGGATGCCACGAAGTGCCCAAAAAGTGGGCCCAAAGGCACGCTATGAGTAGAGAAATGGCGCGCTATGCGTTGGGAAAATTTGCCAGTTTTGCACCTTCAGCTCAGGAAAACGTAGCATTGACTAGTTTTGAATTTTTGGTGGGATTTTTCATCCTCTTTGATGTAATTTCATGTTGACATGACACTTTTTTACCTATTCTAGAAGATTCATTCATAAAATGGCAAAAAATTAATGAATGAATTGGTTTCCTAGCTTATAGAGGCAAGTTGTTTTGATTGCCTAGATTGTAGTGCTCATTTTAGAATTGGTTGAAACAGCTCCTAGGATGATGAGCTCAACTCCTAGAGTCAAATAAATGTGTTAGATTTCCTATATTATGTAATTTCTTAGTCATTTTCATGGTTGGACTCTTGGGATAGTTTGAGACTATATTGTACATATCTTATTAGCATTTTTGGCAAAGGAAAGACCAGGGTTTTGCAGCACTATTTGGGATCCATGTGGCTTTATGTCTTGATGGTGTGTTTTTCTCAGTACTTGTAAGTTGTGTATGTGAATCATTATCTCTATTGAATCTTCTCTTATTAAGCAAATTAAGTGTTAAGGTAGAATCCATGAAATTTCTATGCTCTGCCTTTAAATTTGTTTAATATTCTATGTTTTCTTCAGTTTAAGGAGAATCCTTGAGACCCCTTGCTCTCCTTAGCCTCTCACCGGTCTGATCTATCCATATCACCTGCTTTAAGGCATCAAAACAATTTCCTATCTTGCCCCAAGTGGACCTCTGCAAAAACTGTGCCTCATCCCCGCACCCAAAATTGCCTTTCCCTTGATTTAAAAAAAATCATAAAAAATCAATCCTAAACTCTTTGTACTTAATACCTAGCCTAAAATCAGTCATCATTTCGGTCATCTCGAGCCTTTTCGATTACCTTTTGCCGAGTTTGACCCGGAGAGAGCCCTCTCCTGTCCTCGTAGGGATAGCTACGAGGCTGAGCGTGGTTTGATGTGGCCTTGAGTCTTGCCTTATTTTAGCCTAAGGCAGATTTGAGCGCTAACATGAGGAAGAAATCCAAGGCTAGTAAGGTGTCACTGGACCCAATCACCCTCACAGAGGAATATTTGCATGATATTGGAGATATGATGCGGGATGTCACCGCAAAGGCACTATAGCAGTTCAAGCAGCAACATCAACTACTATTGGAGGCCATATAGATGGGTCTGCAGGAGTTATAGACCCATGCATCATAGGCTAGAATGGTGTCCACCAGCCTCACTATCAGTACTTCAGAAGTTGTTGAGATGCTACATGTGAAGGTCTCTCGAGCGATAGTGTTTTCGGATGGAGCATTGACCATAGAAAATGAAGCTGACAGGTCCATTATTAGCACCCTCAAGGGAGTGGGGTTGAAGTTGGCAGCGCTCCCTAGTGAGGCACTCCACCTACTATAGGATGGAGTGATCATGGAGATGAGGGCCCACGAACATCATGCTTTGCAAGTGATCAGTGAGTAGAAGATTAATAATGAACAGATGGACCTACAACAAGACACCACCCTCACTTCCATGCTGGAACTTACTAACATAAATATGCACATGATTAAGGTCATGAGGGAAGCTTGCCAAATTTGCCATTCCTAAGGAGGCGGATGCAGCTTGCTAAAGGGGTGTGTGATGCTCGCACAAAGTTGGCTAAGGTTCAGCTGGAGCTGAACCTACAGATTGCAGATTTACAATTGAAGGCCTAGCCTTCAACTTTGCTATAAGTAAAGGAGTAGAGTGCAACCACTATCACAGAGGTGATAGTGGTGGTAGACAGTGGAATAGCAGACTGTACACGGTTGTTTTAACAATCATTCTAAGTCATGAAGAGGCTACAGGAGGGCCCTAATGTACAATGACTAGAGATAGAGGCGCGAGAACTACAGTAGCACTATGACGAAGTAAAAGGTACAACGTGCACCATCGCTCTCACACAGAGACTGAAGAAGTTGCAGGAGGAAAAAGCACTAAAAGAACAGGTACATGCAACGTAGCACAAAGAGGCAGCGTTGAAGGCATGCTTGAAGCCTTGGTTGGAGGAGGCTTATTTAGTCACAGCCTCTATTGCAGGAAAGCTTGGTAATCTGCAAGAAACTCAACAAAAGGTTCGGGCTACCAATTCAGGACCAGCGACATAGAAGTTGGTGGAAGAAGTGAAGCAGGCGGCTGCACAATGCACTACTGAGGTTGCCATCATATAGGTCGTGTTGGGAGGTCTTCACGCCAAGATCTCCACACTTGTAGAGTGACTTGAGGGAAAGTCATCATGTTTGTGTTGGGGGCCTGTTGAGAATGGGTTCCCCCAAGGATAGTTTTGGGGCTAAAAGCCCATGTTTTGGGACAATTTTGTAATAAAGTTGTAAATTATCCTCATTTTGTCATCATGTAGAGTGAAGGTGTCAAGAATCATAAAGGGTTGTTTGCCCTTATTTTTTAAAGTGTAAAATCGACTATAAAGATCCACCCATGGTGCACGGACCATGGTATTGTATAAAAAGGAGCTAAGCAAGTAAGCTCTAGAGAGATAGCGAAGAATGAAGTGAGGAGTTAAGCATTAGAGTCTTAGTGTTCTCGATTCTTAGCATAGGTAGAGGCTCTGCAGTTGAGTGTGCAGAGGCCTAAGGTGGAAGTCCACAGCTGAGTATTATGCAATTGATGTTATTTAGTTCTTGTTAATGCATCTACTTATATTGCATTTTGAGTTTAATTTCCAGTTTTTATGTGATGCATGAATATATGTGATTATATTGGTTAATTGGATGCAAGTAAGAATATCAATTTACATGGCGCTAACTATGATTGATTAGTAAGATAAGTAGAACACTTAAGATAACTTGGGAACCTATACAATATGTTTTCATAGTTGTGCATAAGTACTTGGATCATGGGTTAAGGCTGCACGAAGGTAAATCGTACACCTTCGCGGAGGTACTGAAGGGAGGAATAAAGGGGTAGACTGACAGAGCCATAAGGCTTAGCGACTTGCGCGAAAGTAGGTGCTGAGGGTAAAAACAGACATCATGACCATCTCAGGGTGTGGAAACTTGGTTCCAGCATCCCCCCATACTGCTTTAGGTGAGACTTCAGTTCACACTCCACGAGCTGATGCCGAAAGGGACAGTAGTGTAAGGATTTGTTTGGATAACTAATGTTGAACCTGGTTAAGGCCCCACAAAGCCAACACCTCTATGTGAAGATGGTGTTTCTCCATTCTTGGTTGACCTTGAATCTATTAACCTCATTAGTCAATCAAATCAAATCAATTTTCCTAATCAATATGAAGTCTTGGGAAGCCATGATTCCAATAAGGATGATTTCATTGACGTATATGATGATGGAATCCCAAGTGCACCAACTGATCTTTTGGTTTCTCAAGAATATTTTGTTTCAAATTTAGATCTTAAATTTTATTTGTTCAACGAATATTCTCTTATGAACACTTCTTTCTCTTTATCTCATTGTTACTTGTTTTAGTTACTTGTAACGAAAATATGTCATGCTCTTTAACTCTACAACCTAAATTGTGGAATTTTTAATCAATGCAACATAGTGAGATCATTCATGATGAAGAAGAAAAAAATCAAATCACTGAACATCAATTCCATTCCTTGATATCCCTTGTTTTGCATAAAGGTAACTCTTCGAATCAATTTTCTCATGATATTTCTCGAATTCATGCATATCTAGATTTGTGATCATAATAATATTATGACTTGAATAATCAATTTGTTAAAGATGAAAAATCTGATTAAACCAGTGATGCAAATGGTTTCCATCCAAATAATAGTGATCTTGTTAATCCAACTAATAGTAGTTGACCACATGCAATCTATGATCTAACTCAATTCTCAAAATACAGTTGCCTATATTTTCAAAATTTCAAAACTTGTCAGGAAGTTGAGGCACTTTAATTTTCGTTGATGCTTATGTTAGGTTCTCACAGTCCTGGTAATCTCCCCAAACTAATTCAAATCTATATTTTCTCACAGAACTCTTTCCTTTGTATTGTTTCACTGGATGCAAACTATTTCTTGAAATATTTTCAGTATTTTGCATATAGTTTTTCTAAATTTCAAGATTTAGTTTCTAATCGGATAAAATATTATGCTTTAGTTGAATCATCCCCATGAAAATATCTTGTATAAAATAGATTTTGGAATGTATATCTTTCATGGATGCATAGAGTTATGAAACCTATCATTCTGATTGTCAAGATAAATATTATCTTTGGCCAAAGAATTCATATATGTTGTGTGTTTTGGTGAAAAATAAACTCCTACTCTTCATTGTGAATGTTTTTGAAATAATCATTTTTACTCTGGTCTGATTAATCCTTTTGAGTAGAATTCAAGTCTTGAACCATTTAGTGGATAAAAACCCTCATGCTGATATGGATTGTAAATTTGATTTGACATATTTTTTAACCCTTTGTTAGCATGTTTTTTTGATTCCACAAGATATCATATTGCTCGTCTAGTATGGAATTGGACACGAAGGGAACTAACCAACAATCAAGATTCTTGTATGTTAAGATATTGATCTAAACATAACACTAGATCTAACAATTGTCATTTAAATAACCATTTTCCCACTAGTATACCTCACCATGGTTGTTTTACATCGTTTGATCTAGTTGAATCTAGTGGCCTTTATGATTTATCATTTCATTGTTCATATATTTATCAATTAGTTGAGGCACTTCAATATTTGTTGATGGTTATATTAGGTTTTCACTATTGTTAAAAAGCCTCTGAACTATATCAGGTTATCCTTCCCCTACAATATTCTTCCCATGATTTATATGTTCTAATCCAAATTTCATTCTCTTGAGAATCTCAGAGTTTTCAAAAGTATCATTTTGGATTTCATGATAGAATTTATGATTGGCTGGAAGCATCTTACTTAGCAAGCCCTTATACTAACAATAAGTTTTGATATTCTTGGATTTTTTTCTAAGGAGGAGAACATAGATCAAGGTGTAATCGCAAAAAGATTTCAAGGTTTGTTTGATTACGGTTTTCATCAAAAAGGCAAGATTGCAAGTTGGTTAGAGGTAATTTCTATGACACATTCTTTTGTCTTTCAACAATACCTTCAATATTTTGTGCAAGTTATTCATGTCCTTATATTCTCTTTTGCACATCATTATATATTGATTTTAATTGTTTGTATCTTTTGTTTGCAAGTCAGGATGTTAGAAATTATAACAAGAAAGCCTCAATTTGACTTTAGCCTTAGTCAAATTGAGTGAATCAGATTTCCAGATAAGTAATAAAACTTGGGTGTTGTTAACTAGTGTGACATGTCTCTTGTCACTTAGATAGCTCATGAAATTTGAGTTAGTGGGTGATCTATTTTTGTATCATTAGTTTTTATGAGCTAATAATAATTAAATATTTATAAACATGTGCTTGCTTATTGCTTTTTGTGAACTGGTTTCCTTAGTTGTTGGTGCTTACAAACAAGTAAATTTCCTTAAGTTAAACAAGACATTCATGAGAAAAATAGCATCAAAAATGAATAATTAATGAAAACATGTATAGTATAGAAAACCATCAAAGAGACACATTAACACAATGTTTTGATGAAGTATTTCACCACTCCTGGGCTACATCTCCTTGGTCCAGCTTCAATGGCTTGGGCCTCTATATTAGCTCAATGTGGAAAAAAAATTGTTTACAAATATCTATGTCCCTTGATACCTACACCAATGTGTTCAAAAGGTCTAAATTAGCTAAGAACATTTCTTTCTAATTTCAATTTGGTCGAAAATTGAGTAAGTTATGGCTCAAACAATTTTTCCTAGAAAACCTCCACTAAATCTGGAAAGACTCTAGTTAAGTCTGCCAAGTTTGGTGGCAGTTTTAGATTTGGTGGCTCCGCCATAAATTCCACCAACTTAATCAATGGATTAATTAACTTATAATCTCTATTATGGGGCTAATCATGCTTAATGGTGGTGTTGGCCCTTGGAGGTGTGGTTGAAGGTCATATGGGTGGGGGTTGACCCGCAGGGCTGGCTCCCACTACCCTGTTGTTGGTATAAAGCTACAATATAAAACATTGTGCACTGCCCCTCCTTTCAATTGCATGCTCGGTGGTCGGTTGGTAATGTACAGGATTTAGGAGGGGGAGGTTACGGGTTCAAACCAGCCCGCTACTCCACCCCCTTGCCCCTCCCAATCATATATTTTTACCATATAATATACCCCACCAAAACTTTGACTTTGTATACCATTTACGTTTAATGCGCCATTTGTATTTAATATGCCATTTGAAATATAACATATATGCCAATACATTCAAACTTTGGGTTGATTAATATTTAATACATATATATATATTAATTATATTATAATATATAATATAACATAAAAATGATATATAATATATATAATAATAATATTTAAATAAATAAAAAAATCAAATTCCACCTTAGAGGCCAATTAGGCAATTTCCCTTGCACACAACCACTCTAGTGAATCTGGAGTTGACACTTGTCACAACCCCATTGGGTGAAAATTGAAGAAGATTCCCCTTTCTGACTGGACTACTGACTGGACTGCCATCTCATCATTTTGTCCCATTCTATAATTTTTTAGTTGTATAGGAAAATGAACAACAAGCCTTTTCTCCTTCATCCAGGCTCTGTTTTTGACAAAACAAAATGCGTTGAGATCGTCTTAATGAGACAGATGTAGCCATACAGTTTTCGAGCCAATATGAGAAGTTTGGATTTTTAGCTAAATATTGAGCACCTAATCATTCCTCCCCAGTAGAAGCCTTTTGGACCCCAGAAGATACTATTATCTGACAAGTAGATGAGGGTACAACCCCCTCAACTTTCCAAGCTTGATCCAATTGGCTTCTGACAAATTTGTTTCCTTGAGGTCTTCTCTAAGGAAATCAAAATTCACTTTCCTTGAGGACCTCGTTCTATACTTGTACTTGTCTTTGCCCCTTTCAATATGATCTTGCACTGTTTGTTGCACCATTTTTAGTCGTTCATAGAAACTCATGGTTTTGTCCATGTCATCATCAAAAGAAATGTCCTTCTTACCAAGATGACATAACAAAATATAATGTAAATGGATGACAAATTTCACTACTTGGTTTACATGACTCAAGATCGATTGTACATCTTCAAAGTATGAGATTTTTTAAACATAACTTTAATGTAAAAAATAATGATGCTTGAATACAATAGTAACATAACCAATAGGCCTAAAATGCATAACAATGAACTTGCTTCTTATACCTCTTTTATACCTTCGAACCAAGTGAAATTTTTGACAAGTATCCATCCAATGGAAGTCCATGGATCACTACAACTTAATATTTACAACATGGAAATATTCTGAATGAAATAAGATGGTGAAGTTTCTTGCAAAAACCTAAAGCTCAAATGAACCTTTCAAGTTTTCAAGAGAATAAAAGAGAATTGAACTGATCTTTTGGTTTGAAGAAACACATGCCTCTTGTTGTTTGCATCCCCACTGAAATACCTTTCATACAAATGAAAATGGATGCCAAGGATCTTCAAAAGAAGAAATGTCAACAACAACTCTCCTCCAACATTGGGCTTCTCCCAACAAACTACTTATCAAAATGACAATCTTGGGCATTGAACAATCAACAATGGCATCCAACTTGGAGAGTCTTGCCTTCAACTTACCTCCTCCAATATCATGGCCCAAATGCATCAAATAAGTGAAACCAAACTTTTACTTTGATATCTTCAAAACATCAAACAATTTTCCTTCATATATGACATGTGCATAAGAAAATTTTCTCCACATGTTTATGTCACCCAAGTGGACAATTTCTTCAAGAAATGACTTTTTTTTCCCATAATTAAAATACATGTGTGTAATAGAAGTACTACAAAGAACATACAAAATTAAAAGCCATACAAACCATTCTTGTTTTGTGTTATGTATATTCTTGCACTGACCTCTTTTCACAACTTTGCTTTAGCAAAAACTACTCCTTTTGTGCTCATTCTTGAAATACTTACCATTCCTCTTTGACACCATAACCATCGGTGCACAACATGGTGTAAGGGATGATTTAATGAGCCCATTGTTCAATAAACTTTTGCATTGACTTGGTGTCTCTACACTTTGCAATTTTTTCAACCCTTGCATGCTAACATCACAAAGAGAAACCTCTTGCTGCAAAGATATTTCATGTGAAGTTTCTTTCTCCTTGAAGGACGATTCCTTCATAACCTGAAATACTTCATCACTCTGATGAACTAAGCCAAACAAATCAAAATTGAAACTTGCATTACATGCAACAACATTTTCATAAAAAATATCATCATTTGGATTGAACTTGAAAAGTACTAAAACTTACTTGAATTCACTAGTCTTTTTGCCTCCCTACATTAACCAAAGAAATATTTAGCTTTTTGCAATGGGCTCTCACTATGTACTCAACACCATCCTTCAACAACTGATACTTGTTTTCATGGAAGTAACAGAATTCTTTCCATTCATACAAAATATGGACAACCCAACACCACACCTGAAATATCAAGTAGTACCACATCTAACTCTACTTTGTCAACAAAATTTTCAGTTATTGCAAACTTAAAGAAACATTTTCATGTAACCTGTAAACTTGTGTCTCTTGTTATCCATCCCAGAGGGTACGTTTTATGATGAGGTACAGTTTCAAGATTCAATATGTTGACTAAGTCTTCAGAGATTAGATTCTCTTGTGACCCACTATCGAAGTGTGTCAATCTTGGTGTGTTTAGATATGACCCTAACATGAAATAACTCAATTCGTCTCTTTTCATCTAGAGTAGTAGTAGTGTTACAGTTTTGTGAACTAGTGCTTTCAATATCTTATTTTCCTTTGATTCCCATGACAATGATTTTGTTTTCATCACCTAATTTAGAACCTAAATCTTCTTAAGTGATAGTAGTGGTTTTTTTTTTTCCATTTATTGTTGAACTTTGGTGTCATTTTTTCATGCAATTTCCAATAGTGGGCTTCATAATTCCCCTCTTTGGAATAATTTTTGCATGTGATTTTCTCCCCTTTCTGTATTCACACTTGCATTATTATTTCCCTTCCACTTTCCTCCTTTCTCTTTCCTTTTACCCTTAGGTGAATTTTTATTACTATCCTCTTCATAAGTGTTATTTCCTGTAGATTCAAGATGTGTGGCTTGCACATATACTTCATCTAAATTAGCTGGATTTAACATAATAATAGTGTGTTTAAGTTAGGAATGTAAACCCCTAATATATTTTAGCAGTGTATCTTGGGAATTCAAATTCACTCCTAATAACCAAGCCCTTTTCCTAAACTCATATGTATAATATTGGACTATTTGAACTTTATGCTGCCTAAAATTCTACCAACTCATAATGGATTTTTTCATAAATGCTAAAGAATAACAATATATTTTAATTGTAGAAACAAATTCAACCCAAGTGATAGATATCTTACCATGGATTCTCATTTCCTCTTGAGCATTTTCTTCCCGCCAAACTAGTGTAGCTCCTTTTAGCCTTAGTGAAGCCAACTAGATCTTTATGTCATCTTCTTGAATGTTTTGAATTCTGTAGTATACCTCCAACTGTCGAATCCAATTGCATAACTTTTATGCATTCACTTCTCCATTGTTCATGGGAAGTTTGAATTTCATGTCCAATTTCAGTAATGGACTTTTTCCTTTTGGGGTTTTGGAATGAGTATGGGTAGTTGTAGTGGTGGTAGTGGAAGATGATGATGTGTGAGATGGTGAAGATGATGAAGAATATGATGAGGATGGTGGAGATGGAGGTGGCTTTCCACCATTCCCTTTGGAATCCTTCTTATCATTTTTTTGTCCTCTGAGCTTCCTTCTCCATGAGGAGGTTTGTAACTCTCTCCAACCATTCTAATGTTCCTCTCTTCATAGAGGAATTTAAACATCCCAGTCAAAGTATAGAAATATTTCTTAAATTCTTCCTCTTATAAATAGGGACCTTCAGGCTCTCTTTCTCCAGACATAATGGCTATGGATTCAGGCTCAAAAATTTGTACTGATTGTACCTTTTCAATCTCAATTGAAGGCAAAACTTTAGGAGTTTCAAGTGCAGCTAGAATTGAAACTTTAGGTGGTGGATATTATGGTCTTGTGGCTCTATTGCTTCTAGGAATTACCTCAGGAGTTTCAACCAATAGCTTCCCTTCTCCTCTCTGCAACTTTAACCTTGTAAGAATCACAATTTTGCAACCATTAAAACCATAATTGCACAAACTCAAGCAATCAAGCAATTCAACCATGTGCTCCCATAACAACTTGATATATTTTTGTATGATTAGTTTTGTTGTGCTAATAAAAATTACATATTTATAAACATCTGCTTGCTTCTAGCTTTTTGTGAACAGGTTTCCTTAGTTGTTGGTGCTTACAAACCTGTAAATTTCATTAAGTTAAACAAGACATTCAAGAGAAAAATAGCTTCAAAAATGAATAATGAACATAAAACATGTATAGTGCAGTAAATGATCAAAGAGACACATTAACACATTATTTTGATGAAGGATTTCACCCGTTTTGAGTTGTATCTCCTTGGTTCAAATTCCATGGCTTGGGCCTCTATATTAGCTCAATGTGAAAAAAAATGTTGTTTACAAAGCTCTATGGCTCTTGATACTTGCACTAATGTGTTTGGAAGGTCCCAATTATCTAAGAAAACTTCTTTATGATCTAAATTTGGTTGAAAATTGAATAAGTTATGGCTCAGACAATTTTTCCTAAAAAACCTTTGCTAAATCTAGAGAGACTCTAATTATGTCTACTAAGTTTGGCGGTGGTTCCAGATTTGGTGGCTTCGCCATAAATTTTGCCAAATTAATCAATGGATTAATTAACTTTTAATCTCAATTATGGTGCTAATCACACTTAATGGTGGTGTTGGCCTTTGGACGCATGGTTGAAGGTCATATGGGGTGGGGGTTGGCCCACAGGGTTGGATCCCCCCACCCCATCGTTGGCATCAAGCTACGGTATAAAATACTGTGTGTTTCCCCTCCTTTCAATTGTGCACCCAGTGGTCAGTTGGTAATGTACATGATTTAGGAGGGGGAGGTCACAAATTCAAATCCGCCCTCCTCCCATCACATATTTTTACCATATAATATACGCCACCAAAACTTTGACTTTGTATACCATTTATGTTTATTACACCATTTGATATTTAATATTCCATTTGAAATATAACATATGCCAATTCATTTGAAATTTGGGTTGATTAATATTTAATTAATACTTAAAAAATATATATATATATATATTATATATATATATATATTATATATTATATATATATATATATATTATATATTAATATATAAAAATTAAAAATTATAATATACATAAACTTATATATAATAATGTTTAATTAGATAAAATAAATCAAATTACACCTTAAAGGCCAATTAGGAAATATCTCTTGCACACACTGGCGATTCTAGAGGGGACACTTGTCATAGCCCCATTCAGTGAAAACTGAAGAAGATTCCCCTTGCTAACTGGACTATAATGTAATCATTCTGTCCCATTCTGCAATTTGTTTACTTGTTTAGGAAAACGAACAGTAGAGATTTTCTCCTTCATCTGGACTCCGTTTTCGACGAAACTATTTGCATTATGATCGTCTCGATGAAATGGATGTAGCCATATAGTTTTCGAGCCAATCTCGAAACTTTGAATTTTGAGCTAAACACTGAGCACCTGATCAATGGGCTTGTAGTTCAATCATGCATGTGTGATTGCTAAATTTTAGCAATCTAGTTCATTTATTTTCAGTGATACTTAGTTAACTAACCTTTGACAATTAATAGAGTCATTGGAAATTCAATTGTGTAGTGAGACAACATTCTAACTCACAGATATATCAATTAACTAATCAATCAACCCAAAATAGCTCATGTATTCATGGAATTTGAATTCCATAGATGAAGTTGAGTAATTAAGGCCAACATAAAATTATTTGTATACTGGTGGAGTGTATAGAATTTTACATGTAGGTAATTGATCAATCATTGGGAATTTCACAAGGAAATAGGGACCTCCCTATTGTTTAGGAGCTCGAATTTGCTCAGGATTACGCAAGTAAATAGGAGGATGATGGGGGCATAAAGTGGCTAAGTGTTGGCCATAGTTTTTGAATCAGTAGAGGGAATAATTTTTTTTGTATGTATCCTTAGAGATGGAGCAAGAAATTGTAATAGTTTCTCTATTCAACTGATTAATGAAAAGAGGCTTGAGGGGTTTTCCCAGTTAGGTTCCCCTATAAATCACCATGTACTTGTGGTTTTTCTTGTTGCATGTCTATGCCTGTTGTTATAAATTGTGATTTTATATTCCATGGATTAGTAGAGTAGCATTATGTCTCTCTTTTTTCAATTTCAAATATTGAACAGTTGCAATTTCTATCATATTTCTACATGGTATCAGAGCCTTAAAATCACATTAAAACTAGTATTTCAAACTTGTCACTCAGGAATTCAAAACTTTGAACTTCAATGTAGCATTTTTTCTTTCAAATCGAGAGAATTTATTTCAACGGACTAAGATTAGAGTAGTCCCTGGAGGGTAGCTCAAATTTCATAGCTCAGAAGGAATGAATGGCCACAATGCTTGATGATAATGGTGTGTTAGAATATGTTAAAACTGACATTGTAAAAACACAACATTCTAATTCACATAAATTAGCCCAATGGAAGAAGGATGTTTCTAGATCTAGGAGAATTATCTTGGAGGGTGTGAGGGACCACATAGTCATGAAATTACATGGAAAGGGGACTCCCATTTCTATGTGGAAGACCCTCACTGAGCTATTTGAAAATAACAATGATGTCAAAAAAATTGGATTGATGAACAAATTGATGATTGAAGACAAAGGGTAAGAGGTAGTCTTTAGCAATAGGAAGGCCTACCTCAAGCATTTTGTTTCAGGTCAGATCAAATATATTGGTGTCAGGATTGAGAGCTTATACACATTAGAGGAAGAATCATGTGCAACCTTGAGGAGCAAGGAAGATATTAGATGTGTGGTGGTTGAGAGGGAGAAGGATAGAGTTCTCAAAATGGAGCCTCAACTTGTTGGAAATTGGGGTAATCGATAGGATGATGAGGAAGAAGACCTATCAAAGAACTCAAATAGAAGGAGAGTTTCATCCAAGTGAGTAGAGGGAGAAATTTCAAATATACCTCTAGGAGTGAGGTGGTGTGATGTAGAACCTCAGTCCCAGAGTTGTAGAGATTTCACCAGGGTCCATTAAAGTGTCCTCCTCATGGATCATTACCTTGCTACAGGGGCCCAAAATATTTAGTAGTAAAAGGATTAGTGTTATTTGGTGCATTCATATGTTGAGGAGCACAAAAAACTATTGAGAGCAGTGCAAGAGGTAAATGGTAGAATCAACATCAACATAGTTTTCTCAATAGATAGTTGCAGAGACACAATTGATTCTATGTTTTCTTTGGATGATTCTCAGTTGCAATTGTTGCAGTAGAAGCAAAAAAAGTGAGAGGTATTGGTAAAATACTTTCCACAGGTGTTGAATAGGGGTGGTGAAAAATCCTTGTCTTGCTAAGAGGGAGTGTTAGAAAGTGTAGCAAGAAATGTTCAATTTGACTTTAGCCTTAGTCAAATTGAGTAAATTGAATTTCCACATGAGTAGGACAACTTAGAGGAATTTAACTAGTGTAAAATGGCTCTTGTCACTCAATTAGATTAGTTAATTTGAGTTAGTGGGCTTGGAGTTCATTCATGCACGTGTGATTTCTAAATTTTAGCAATCTAGTTTAGTTATTTTTAGTTGTACTCAATTAATTGACTTCTAACAATTAATGAAGTCAATGGAAGGTCAGTTGTGCGGTGGGGAAGTAGTCTCACTCAAATATATGTCAGTTAACTCATCAATCAGCCAAAAATAGCTCATGCATGCATGGAATTCAAATTCCATAGCTGGATTTGAGTAAATAAGGCTAATATAAAAGTATTTGTATACTAGTCGAGTGTACATAATTTTGCATGCAGATAGTTGATTAACCCTTGGGAATTGCATAAGGAAATAAGGACTTCCCTATTGTTTAGGAGCTCTAAATTTCTTAGGATTGTGAAAGGAAATAGGAGGTTGATGGAGGCATAAAGTGACTAAGTGTTGGCCAACATTTCTCAATTAGTTGAGAGAAAAATTATTCTTTTACAAGTTGTGCTCAAAACTATAGCAAGGAATTACAATAGCTTCTCTATTCAATATATTAATGCAAAGAGGCTTGATGGGTTTTTCCCAGTTGGGTTCCCCTAGAAATTACTATGTACTTGTGGCTTTGATTGTTGTATGTCTATGTAAGTTGTTCCAAATTGTGATTTTCTATTTCACATATTAGTAGAGTAGAATTTTGTCTCTTGTTTTATGTTTGTAATCTTGAGAAATTGCAATTTATATCAAATTTCTACATGGGAGAAGTTATGGTGGTTACATTGGAAATCTCATTACACTTGACCCTGACCTTCTAGCTGATTAGGTTAGGATTAGGTCTAGTTGTATTCTAGTTTCCCTTTTCACACTCATCCTACATTTCCTCTCCTTCTAGTCTCTACATTTATTTTGTTTTCTTAATTTTGTCTGCATGTTGCTTTATGTTTAACCTCCATTTGCTTGCCTTTTTGGTCTTGTTTCTTTGTTTTTTCTTTTTTTTTTTTTCATTTTTTTCTTAATAAGACTTTGCATGAAAGATGCTCGTGTTTGGCTCAAAAGGAAATGTGGTGAAACTTGAAAACAGAAATTGTGACAATGAACAATTTTTGGCTTATTTGTCACTCTATCTTGGGTTTACATATCTTTAAAGTCAGTGAAATCTAAACAGAAAATGTGATTTGTTCTAGACAGAAATCCACTGGTTGAACTATGAAGCCCGTATATTTATTAGGATCTTCCATTATGACTCAGCCTTGTACTAAATGGTGTTTTGACGTATCAACTCAATCAAGTAGAGCATGTTGACATATGTAACTGGGTTCACTCTTCATAATGATATATTACTCATGATTTTATGTAAAGAGAAAAATAAAATTATTATTTTTATTCTTAAGGCATGGGTTTCATGCTCAATTTCATTTGTTTTGTAGGTCAAGAACCCATTGAGTGATTCTAGTGATTTTCATTGAGTCTGCAAGTCAATTGAGTCATTTTCATGTATGAAAGACCCTTTTGGGCATGTTACATATTGTAAAAGAAAAATTATTTGAGTAAAAAATAAAATCAAAGACCCTCCATGATCCAATTTAAATAGGAATGCAACAAATTACAGATATAACGATAAACAGAAAGATGTAGTACAAATAACACTTCATTTCATTAATATGAAATACTGGAATATGCTTACAAACAGAATGGAAAATAAGACTAGCTCGGGTGATGGTAGCTTATCTTTGAGAAGAGATGTGGTAGCTACATTCCTCTGAACTGTGTTACAATGAGGCTGAAAGGCCTATTTATTATTGACAAACAATGGAAAACCCTAAACATCCAAAAACCTAACCCTAGGAGATGAAGCACCGAAACTATCGGCCTCGTTCAGGTAAATTGGTACATCAACTTCCCAGGGTTGTAACCTTGGTATATGATCTCCGTTTGGCTATCATAATACCTTGTTTCGAAGATCTAGAGGAGAAAGTCTCTCCATTTTCCCTAAAAACACCATTTAGGGCCTCAAAACAACTCTAGAAGTTTAGGACCTGAAAAATTGCCAAAAATAGTAAATTGTGCTACAATTAAGGAAATTGAAAAAACTAAACAAGAGTGTTGGGACTCCTAGTCGAATGGGCAGGTGGCCACCAATGTCCACCTGGGTCACTCCAAGATCTAGTCAATGTGCAAGAAACAAGTTGGCCAAAGGACAGTGATAAATCAGGATACAATGTGAAACAAGAATCGATATATATATAGGAGTCAACCTCATTTGCAAAGGACATCAATCAAGTTCATGGAAGAATAGGAAGAGAAAAGGATACCTAGTGAAGTAAAGGAAAGTCTGAGGAGGAAAGAGAAGTTTTTAAGGATTGTTTTTGAGATATTCACCTCACACATTTGAGATATTTAGGGCTATCTTCTACTACAGAAGTACCGAAATTACAGCCACACAAGGAAGTCAATATTTGTCTCGAAATAATTCTCCATTGCAAGTTGAGTCTCCTAGAAGAAGAATCCATCCATAGAAAACAAAAAAAAAAGAGAGAAAACCATCTTATTCTTCCACATGTGCAGAAACTAGAGTTTTTGCAGTAGTCAAAAATTGCAATTCCTATTGTAGTTTGAAGTTGAGGTCGAAGTAGAGTGTTGCAATAGTTGTGAAGCTAGATTGACTTGGATTGAATTTTTGTCTAGGTATTGTAGTTGTCTTGGTCAAGGATTATAGGTCTTGGAATTAGTCATTTGAGGTTCTATAAGAAGAGAAGAGTTATTCTATATTTTCCTCTTAAGACGAGTGGTTTTGGCCCTAGATGATTGTTGGCTTGAGGGGGCCTAACTCAAGTCCAGTGTTAGTTAGCCAAACAAATCCCTACACTACTAGCCCTTTTGGCATCAGCCCATGGAGCACAGACTCAAGTCTCACCCGAAGGAGTATGAGGGGATGCTGGAACCAAGTTTCCACACCCTTGAGATGGTTGTGATGTCATTTTTTTCAAACTATACCTACCTTCATGCAGGTTGTTTAGCCCTTTGTTCCACCCTTTAGTACCTTTTTGAAATGGTAAAATTGGCTTTCGTGTAGCCCTAACCTACAGCTCAGTGACTTTCGCACTACTAGGGTAGCAAACTGCGATATCTCCCAAACTAGGATAAGTGTTTTACTTATCTTATTAACTGATCTTAGTTAGCTTTGCATAAGTAGGTGTTGTTACTTGCGTTCACTTATCCAACACATTTACATGTTCATGCATCATATAAGAATTATAATTGAAATTCATACACAACATAAAAAGATGCATAAATAGGAAAGAAAGACAAGGAAATTTCATAATACTTCTCATTATTGATAATTCCAGACAATTATCGACTCGACTTGCCCTGTGCACTTAGCTTCAGGGGTTCGCGCACTCAGCTGTGGAATTCTAGGCCTCTACACACTCAGTTGTAGAGCCTCTACCTATGCTACGACCCAAACTTAGAATTCTACCTCAGAGCTATATCTCATACATCATGTATTCATTGCTTACTTGACTGATTATTCTAATTACTTAGAGCTTAGATCTATTTGTACAATCCCATGGTCTACAAACCATTGGTAGATCTTTTACAGCCGACATTACATTTCCAAAAAAATGGAGGACAACCCTATGACTCTTTAACATCTACGCACTCTACGACCACAAAATGTGGGGTCTTTTACACTTGGATTACAAAATTTGACCAAAATGTGAGCTTTTAGCCCCAAAACTTCCCTTGGGGGATCCCGCACCCAACAGGCCCCCAACACAAACATTGTGAATCACCCTTGAGTCACTCTGCAAATGCGGAGATCTTAGCGTGAATACCTCCCAACTGTTTTTGGATAATTGCAACCTCGGCAGTGCATTGAACAGCTACCAGCTGGAAATCTTCCACTCTTTGCTCAGTGACTGCCACTAAACTACTGCCCTGAATCTTCTACTCAATCACCTACAGTGTCACAAGCTTTCCTTCAATGGAATCTATGATCATATATGCCTCATCTATTGATGGCTGTAGGCGTGCTTTTAAGACTACTTCTTTGTGTTGAGCGGCATCCACCTGTTCCTTAAGTGCCTTTGCCTCTTGCATTCGTGCGATCCTCTATGTAAGGGTGACCATCTACGCAATTCCTTTGACCTCATCATATCTTTTTTGTAGCTCACACACCTCTGTCTCTAGGCACTCTACATTTGGGTCCTCCTTCAGGGTGGTCAGGACCTTGAATGATTGTTCAAAAAGTTGAGTCCAGCTTGTGAATCCACTATCGACTGCCACTATTATTGTTGTAACAATGATGGTATGCTTTCCCTTGACTTCTAGTGGAGTTGAAGTCTGAGCCCTCAACTGCAATTCTATGATCTACAAGTTCAGCTCCATCTGAATCCTGGCCATCTTTGTCTGAGCGTCACGCACCCCTATGGACAACTTGTGGATGTGCGCCTCAACCGGTTCTTCTACTTGAATGTCCAACTCTGGGACCATTCAGCATGCTTCCTCCACTACCTGCATGATTTCCTTGTTTGATTATACTGCCTCGTTCCACTAAAGGCCCAACTTCTCGATATTGATGCACTGCTCACTCATCACCTGCAAGCATGACTCTCCCGGGCCCTAAGTTCTACGTGACTCCGTCCTGTAAGAGGTGGAGTGTCTCCCAAGGGAGAGTGGCCATATTCAATCCCACCCCATTTAAACAGCTAACCATAGGCCTTTTGACCTCATTTTCTAATGTAAGTGCCCCATCTGGTAGCAGCATTGTGTTGGTCACCTTTGTGTGCAACATCTCCTCAGTAGCTGAAGTGTCGATCGCGAGGATGGTGGACATTGTGCTAGCTGAAAAAAAAGTGCGAACTTGCAACTCCTATAACTCTATATGGAGAGTCCCCAATACTAACTGTTGTTACTCTTCGATTTGTTGGAGGGCCTCTATGGTGACATCCCTCACCGTTTCTCTGATATTGTACAAATCCCCCTCAGTGAGGGTGATTGGGCCCAAGGATGTCTTTTAAGCCTTGGTTTGCTTCTGCGATGCTGCCTTCTCTTTTAGGGCACTGACGCTTGAGTTGGGTGGATGTCATCTGTGGTCCACGCCACCTTTTTCTGTCAGCTCCTCTGTGGGTTTCTTGGTGAGTTGCACACCGAGATCACAGCCTACTTATCCTTCTTTAGTATTTGTGTTTTGGGTGATTTACGGACTTCAACTATCACTCTAACACTCTCTGGGGCTTCCACTATCGCAATTTCCTGCGTGGCTTCCTCGAGTGTTGACATCATTCTAGTCAGGAGGTCTTGTGTCTCCTTCGACAATCTCTTAAACACTAAACTTGCTCTCAAAGCCTCAAAATTCGCAAGGTCCATACACACCTCATAGTGCAACAACTGAATTTTCAAGATGCCAAGTGTTTTTTGTTGGACAACCACCTGTGATTTATAGGGCTTTTTGAATTCAAATCTGACCATCCCCCCCACATTTGGCCCATTAATGCTAGATTGGCAATAGATTTTCAAGAATCTAATCCATAAAGTTCATCTCAAATGCCTGCCACCCACTCCATTTGGCCATAATCCGACAATCAAATCGTGAACATGGTGGATCTTAACCATCACTTTTCGGTGGACCTACGTGTTATTTCCATGAGTAGCACAACTGCCTTCACGTCGTCGCAGGCCCTATGACACTTCGGTGCTTTGTGTAGTCTTGAAATCACGCAGCTCCCCAACTCGGGAAATGTAGTTTATAGTCCCGTGCCTCCTTTTAGCTGTGTGGAGTGCTAAGACTGTTCTACATTCATTTAGTCACATGGTCGAACTACCGATGTAATGGCTTCAAGTGACTGCCATTCACCTTTCCTAGGAAGGGATCTCCATTCAACTTAACCAAATAGATCGCGCCATCATCGGTAAGCTCCTTAAGAACATAGGGCCATAGCCAATGAATTTTGAATTTCCCTAGAAATTTATCAAACTTACTGTCATACAACATCACCAAGTCATTCACCTTAAAGGTGCACAGCTTAATATTTCGGTCATGCCATGCTTTTTCATGCTCCTTTTGGACCTATTGATGAAATCCAACGGAAAATATCTTCTTTTCAAGCTCATCCAATTGTGCGAGCCTCTCTTCTAGGGCTTTGCGATCTATCATACCTGTGAGTGCTACTATGCGTAGACTAGGCACGATGTATTCCATAGACATTACGACTTCAACACCATAGACAAGTCTAAAAGGGGTTTGTCCCATCATCTTTTTGCATGTTGTTCGATAAGCCCACAATACTCCAGGTATGCATAGGTCCCAATCACTTCGTTGAGAATTGCAGACCTTGGTCAGCATGTTTTCAATCACTTTGTTGAATGCCTCCACTGTCACTTTAGCCTGTGGGTGATAAGGTGTGCTCTTTTGGTGATACACCTGAAATTCCTCCATTAGTGCACTGATCATCTCATTCAGGAAATGCATACCATGATCAGTCATCAAGATCCTTTGACATCCAAATCGCATCAGTACATGGTCAAATAGAAACTTCGTGGCCGTTGCACCCATGCAATCCTTCACTGGTTGTGTTTCCACCCAATGAGTTAATTACTCTATCGCAGTGATAATGTACCTCGTGCCTGTCTTCCCTTGTGGTTGAATGGGTCCTACAAAACATATTGCCCAATTTTCGAAGGGTTGCAACATCATTTGTGGATTCAATGGAATTTCATCCCCCCACAATGGCCTTCCTATTCTTTGACGTACATCACATGCCTTGCAATATGCTTTTGAATCTTGATGAAGGTTTAGCCACCACAACCCGGCACGTAGAATCTTCTGCGCAGTTTCTCTCCTTGCATAATGTCCTCCAGTGACACACCCATAAGCGTCCACGAGGATGCTTCTTCATTCAAACTCAAGTACATATCATCACAATATCTCATTAGTCCCCATCTTGTATAGATGCCCAACAATAGCAGAAAAATCTATTGCGCGCACCACTAATTCCTTCTTTTGCTGGACAGAGTATCCTTTCGGTGTAGTTCCTCTCTTTAGGAAGTGTATTATATCTTTGAAATGATCATCTACGACACACATTGCAAATAGTTTCACATTAGGAAATCCTTCTTCCAAGTTAGTAGGTTCCTCCCCTGTTTCGATGCATGATAGATGGTCTAGTCTCGCATTCAATCATCCAGGCTTCACAACAACTTCAAAATCGTACTCTTGGAACAATAAGAGCCATTTGGAAATTCACCCCCCTAGCATAGGCTTATTGACCAGGTACTTCAGCATGGGATGATCCATATACATCTTAAAGTTGCCTCCTAGAAAGTAGTGTCGGTACTTTTGGAGCGCATACACCCTAGCTAGCCCCTCGCGTTTAGTGGTGGAATAGTTCTTCTTTGCTTTGGCCAACTACGCGCATGGATCATTATGTCCATTGTAATTGTCTCTCAGTTGCATTTTGGGCTTCCCAAATCATGCTCACATTCTTCTCCTACATTCACTCCAATCATCAAAGCTTCCCTTGTGCATACCCCACCAACTTGCGGGCCTGGTGCGCAATGCCCAGTCTAAGGCCTAGAAGTGCTACTTTTTTAGCACCTCCCTTTAAAATGAATCCAAAAAGGTATCTACCTCATTTAGACCATCATAAATAGGCATATTTCTTTCCTCTGACGACACACAACACAACAACCGGGTCATCATGTTGCAATTCGGCGTGGTTACTTCGTGTAACCGATTCTTCCAGCGTTCTATTTCTTTGTCAGAGTTCAAAGTGTGAGAACTCTCGCAATCCCACGTAATCCATCCATCCACGATGGGATTCACCTAGTCTTGGTCTCGTGTTGTTATCTTATAGATGTATTCTATATCATCATCACTCTCATAATTGCATATTGGTTCCATATAGCGCGATCCTTTAGTAGCATCTAGGGGTATTATTATGTGCAACGATTGCTTCTCAAAGATCATATTTCACTTCTTTAGATTGATTACCCCATTCATATCAGTAACCCAATCAATTCCCAGGATCATAGGGTAGGGATTTCTATCATCTACTATCTTTTTTACTTCAAAATATCCCAACGCGCTCACTCCCTCAATATCCACAGTCGCCCCCTATAGCTGCCCCATGGGTATGATTTTTTGTTGATTCATCATCCTTAGATGAATTAGAGACCATTGTAGCATAATTCTCCCCATTTTCTCCCAAGTTTTCTTTGATAGAACATTTGCATCTGACCCCAAATCTAGAATGACTTGATCCATTTCGTATTCTCTGATCTGTGTGGTGAGTCTTGTTTCACGCCCCATCCTTGTCTTATGATTTCCAATCTTTCGTATTGTGTGTGGTTCACCTAGCATGGTTCCAATGCATCTATTGATGAATTATTGTATCCCTTTTACAACCTTACTGTTGCATAGAAAAAGTTTCCAAAAATGTTGTGAGCATAGAGGGGTCCATTTCTAGCTCCTGTTTTTCCTTGCTTTCTGAGGTGGAGGCCTTAGCAAAGCTCTTCTTAGCTTCTATGAAGGTTTCATGAGTGCACTCCAAATCAAACTCAACCTCTTTCACCAAGGCCTTGTGAACCCATGTACTGTCTTCTGGTTGTTTCCCTTTGTCATCTCCCATCCCAATTCCACTCTAGAGCACTATATTTATGTTCAGATCTTCCTCACGTGGCTCAGATCTCATCATATACAAGTTTTGACTCAGGGGAGGTGGTAGAATCCCTGTGTCACATATCCTAGCTATCAGTGTAGGAAAATCTTCTGTTTCATCAAACAACGTGCAATACTTGCATGATGGACATGTTGGATTAGTGCAATGATGGTAATAGTGTCCTGGTCCTCTGCTATTGTAGCGAATCAACTGTCCTTGACCTCTGTCATGTCCTCCTCCTCCTCAGCCTTGTCCATGCCCTTGAAATCCTATCCATGCCATCCCCGCTTTCTGGTTAAGGGGCCATGTTTAAGCTTGAACCCTGTAGGCGTGAGTTCTATCCATCATCAGTTAATAGCTCCTGCAAATACGCTCATCATGCCTACTGACCTACAAAAGTTGCAGAAAAGTTGTTGTAGTGATTTTACATACTTCTATAACAAATGGAAGTTATCCGTGGCATGTTTTCTGGCTACTTGACAGATAGCGCACCGTAAAATAGGTGTCGCACTAAGTCCTGCTTGAGCTTTTGGCCTTGAAGGCATCTGTCCTCCTCCTGCAAGGTAAATACCAGGCAGTGGTCTTTGTCATGTCCCTGATTCTTGCATTTTATACACCATACCTCTTTGCGTACCTCTGACCAAACCATCCCATCCTACTTCAGACCTTTCATCTCAAGGCATAGATTCTTCAGCTGCACATGGATCTGCTGGAATCCTAGATTAGGATCTTGCATCAGAGTCTCATGTAGTCTCATGGAAACCTCCAATGCCTCTACTTGAGTTGTTATCTTTTGCTGCAACAACCCACTCCTTAAGTGTGGTAGTAACGAAGCCACAAACCACTTGCAATGTTGTCCATTTGTCAAATTCATATTGGCTTCATGGATCATACATTTCAGTATCTGATCTAGTTCCCAAGGCATCTCACTTGGTTGCATCACGATCTATTTGAATCCCACAATCGATTGTGCCTCAGATTTAGGTTTGCTAAATTCCCTATTTAGTGTTGCTTGGATGTCCGCTACTCTAGAATTCAGATTCTCATTGGAGTACTTAATGTACCAGGTTAGCGTACAATCTTGCAAAGCACTAACTAGTATCACCTTCTTTATGTGATCATCTGTAACACCTTGAGCTTCCCATACAGCCCTCACGATGAATCAGAATTGGTTCGGGTCCTCATTCCCAAGCCTTTGAATAAAGGAAACTTCACTATATTCAACATACTAAATCATGGTGGAGGTGTAGGTGGTACGGGTGATGTTGGAGGCGATGGCGGTGAAGTTGGAAGTGGTGTGGGCAGAGGTGTTATTCGCAGGAATCCTTGTCTTATCAACTGAATAACGCTTCATGGAGATACCTTTGTTATTCCTTATTCATCTCTTCGTGGAGGTGTAATCAAGGGGTTATACTCCGAATCCTTATTTCCTTCATTTCTGTAAATTTTTCTGCTTCGCATAGTTTTGAACATCAAGGTAGCTGTATAACCTATTTTTCGCACAACAACATTTTAATCCAAGTATTCAAATATTTTACATACTTAACTCGTAGTACTTTGAAAAAGCGTCATTCCACCTCGCTATAGCTGACTGAGGTGTCGACTGCGAACTCAGTAACAAATCCTTCTATGTTGTGATCGAGCCAATGACCGAGAGTGTGAGTGATCTTATCCTCTGATGTTTCCAATCTTTGCACTAGTTCTGGGGTCCACACAATAGGGCTATCAAGTTTCCAACTTCCTTGGCTATCTGTTGGCTTCACGATCCACTCATATAGCTCAGTAGGAAAGGAAGTGAAAAAAATTTTGTGGATCTCTGTATACAAGTATCGGTCTAGCCATAGTTCTATTGACAGTCACAGGTTTATGTTTTCTTGTGTCGTGAACTTATGAATCATTCTATCCAACTAGCCTTTGATTTCTTTCTTAGTTGGATTCCGGTGATACGACATCACACATCTCTTATGCAAATTTTGGTCCCAGCAACAGAACCATTTTTTGGCTTAAGGGGGCCTGACTTGGGTTCAACATTAGTTAGCCAAACAAATCCCTACACTACTCGCCCTTTCATCATTAGCCCGCAGAGCATGGACTGATGTCTGACTCAAAGTAGTATGGGGGGATGCTGGAACCAAGTTTTCACACCCTTAAGAGGGTTATGATGTCAGTTTATTATGGATATACCTACTTTCACGCAGGTTGCTTAGCCCTCTGTTCTAGCGTTTAGTACCTTCACAAAAGGGTACAATTGGCTTTCGCACAACCCTAACCTGTGGCTCAAGGACTTTTGCGCTGCTAGGGCAGTGAACTATGATATCTCCCAAACTAGGCTAAGTGTTTTACCTATCTTATTAACCAATCTTAGTTAGCTTCGCGTACATAGATTTTATTACTTGCATTCACTTAACAACACATTTACATACGTTCACGCATCATATAAGCATTATAAGTGAAATTCATACCTAACATAACAAGATGCACAAACAGGAAAGAACGATGCAGAAATTGTAGAATACTTCTCTTTATTGATAATTCCAGACAATTATAGACTCGACCCACCCTCTGCACTCAGTTGCAGGGGTCTACGCACTTAGCTGCGGACTTCTAGGCCTCTACACACTCCATTGTAGAGCCTCTACCTACACTATGACCTGAACTTAGACTTTACCTCAGAGCTATCTCTCATACATAATGTCTTCATTGCTTGCTTGATTGATTATTCTAACTACTTAGAGCCTAGCTCTATTTATACAATGCCATGGTCCGTGGACCATGGGTAGATCTTTTATAGCTGACATTACATTTCCAAATAAGGGCGAACAACCCTGTGACTCTTTAACACCTACGCATGCCGCGACCACAAAATGCAGAGTCTTTTACATTTGGATTACAAAATTTGACCAAAATGTGGCCTTTTAGCCCCAAACTTGCCCTTGGGGGATCTTGCACACAACAATGATCACCTATACCTTATGCCCTCTTGTCTCATTATTCCTTATTGTTTTGGTGGTTTTTTTATGATAAGAAAACTAATTATAATAAATTGAAATAAGAATCTAATCAAGTTATGTAAAAAACATCACACATCATTATAAAAGTAAGAGAAATCACCTAATCTAGCTACCCTATATTTCTCAACATGGTATCAGGGCTAAGGTGACAAGCAAACAAAAGGAAACTTGTAAGGAATATTAAGAAAGGTAAAGGAATCTGAAATAGGACATTGAAATACATAAGGGTTGAGTACTCTAAGGTGCACTAAGGAGGACCATTCATCACATCAAAAAGATAATCAAAACTCAAAGAGAAGAATATCTCAAAAAACCCTAGCTCATTCAAAGAAGTATTCTACACTTGAAGAATTCTTGGGAAGCTCACACATTTTACAATCATCAAGAATAAGAATACCTCAAGGACCCCACATCCACTCATCAAAATAAGGACCACACAGTGAATCATTATGAAGTCTTATATCAAATGAAAGAAAGAAGAAGCATTGCCATCATCATCAAGAGAATCAAGGTGACCTCCTGCTCCTTAAAGAAAGGATCACATCTCAAGCATATTTAAAGAAGGACATATCTAGAATAAGTGTTATCATCTTCAAGGAAACTATCATCATCAATTATCATCAAAATCAGGAAGGCATCAAGTTGAATATATCACCATGAAGGGAGCATATTCACTTGACAATTAAGTATCCTTATATCTATGTTTGAATTTACTATCAAAATGACTTCATTTTGCAAGGAGAGAAATAAGATGGTTGGGTCATCAAATTTCCTTGCATGGGGACAGACTTGATCCTCATTAAAAATGAAGTCATTCGACATGTTAAGGGTTCAATCATCGAACCACCAAAATAATAAGCTAAAACCCTATCGAAATATATGAAGGGTGAAATAAGGGCTCAACAAATCCTTATGGAATCAATCAAAGATTCTCTCATCCATTATGTAGAAAAAATGGAGTAGTCAAAAGACATCTATGACAAGATGGTAGAATTATTCTCCATAAGCACTATAGCCGAAGTGATATCTTTGAGAACTAAGATATATAAAATGAAGGTATCAAAGGAATAAGGGATAGCCTCATATCTTATGAGGATGTCACAAATACAAGACCAACTACAATAGTTGGGGGAAATAATGTCTTACAAAGAGATGATTGTCGTGGTGCACAATGCACTATGTGATGAGTGGGGAAACTTTGTATCAACATCTATGGAACTAAGGAATCTAACCCATTCAGTGAACTCCATTCATTATGTAAAATTGAAAAAATGGAGTTGAAAGAAAAAAGCGATGTGGGATGAAGTGAAGAAGTTCAATCATTTTGTACCATGGTTAGAAGAAAAGGAAATATTGGGAATTTTTTCCCTTAGAAAAAGAAGAAGATCAATATGTCAAAGATCCAATGTTATGGTTGTCCGTAATATGCAAAATTCAAGAGAGATTGTTTGAAACTCAAGAAGGACACAAAGAACAGAAAAGAAAGGAATGAAGCCCATATCACCGAAGAATTGGAAGAACATGAAAACAAGAAATCAAAGGAGGAAGTGAAACATATCTATGATGATTGAGATAATCTTTTTCACTTGGCTATTTTCAATTTTGTAAAAGATAGTTGTTATGGTAGGAAGAATTGTATGATGCATCATATTAGAAGATGGAATCATATTTGGAAGTAGGTAAGATCTCATGACATCATTATAGAAGATTGAAAGGATAATTGAAGAATAAGTATACATGGTTGTAGCAGTCATCATGATAGAAAGGAATTAGCTCATGGTAACCTCATTGAAAGCATGAAAATGGTCAACCAAAATAGTAGTATATATATGGTTGGAAGAAAATCATCTATCATGATAGAAGATAGAAATAATTCATCATACATCATCATTATTAGAAAGCATCATTTGCAATACGAGGATAGACAAGATCCTCCATTGTAATCTTGATTATAAGGTCACCTCTACTTGGAAGAAGAAATAATCTCATTTATAGTCTAAATTCCACCTCATTTGGGATCCATGATTTAGAAGAATGATGATATGGTGAAAAAGCAGTGCAACATGTCAAGATGATTGAAGTAATTTCAAGCAAGGAAAGGAAGTTGTCAAAGGAAGTCTAAATGACCAAAAGATAAAAGAGGTATATATATTTGATAGATTAAGTCATGTCATCGTATAGTTGTAGAAAGCATGGGTGAATGCTCTATCTCATGAGCATGATCAAAGAAGAAGGGTCTCTTCCTTTGGAAAGATGCATGAAGGCATAATTCACGTATTGACAAGATGAGATCAACATAATATGACATCATATGGAATATGAGGTGGTTTAAAAGATGAAGGAACTATGTATAGAAGTTCCTAGGGAGAAATATGTGAATAAAGAAGAGATTGTGAAATATGCAATTATAGTCAAGTAATATAAGATAAGTAAAAATCATCAATTGACTAGAATAATTGGCTATGAAATCTCCATAGAGAAGGCATGAAGACTTTGATGAAGTATGTAAATAAAGGATACACTTATCATTGAATTCCTTGGAGATATGTTTATGAATGTGCAGGATGTTCATGTTGTAATCAAGCAGGTGTCATGATGAAAGGGCATCATAAAAGGTAACTTTTATTTGATGTTCATTTTTATTTTTGAACACCATATTATTGAGTTGATACAGGGCTACCGAAAGAAAGTTGTAGATGTCACCTACAACTAGTACTTATGAAAAATGAATGGATATCATGAAAGAAACATGTCTTAGAAAAGGAAGTTGGATGAATAAAATCCATATGTGGACTAGAAAGGAACTTTTCGATGAAGAGAAGGATGACATGACTAATGTTTCAACCCTATGGTTCATTGAAGGAAAGTAATGGATTTTCAATGCCCCATGAAGAAAAACTAGAAGATGAAGGCTCCATAATGATGAAGATGAAATTCATGACATTGAAACAGAGAGCCTTGCAAACAGTTGAAGGTATCATGATCTCCACCAAAGAGCAGAGAGTTTTTGTTGGAATCAAGTCCCTAGTTAAGAGGGATCTTGGACAAGTCCTTGTATGAGAGGGAGCTTAAGTATATTCCTTTTATAGGAATGAGTATATATTCCCTAATTTAAAGGGATATATAGGCACATCATTCTTGTATTCATGTTGAAGAAAGAATGGATGATTGTGTAAGCATTTGAGATTAATTCTGATATTCTTTGAGCATGTGGTAGGGCATCGAATAGGTAAGAGCAGTCGAAGAGGAAATTCCTTAAGGATGTGTTATTCTAAGATAGGAATTTTCCTAAAATGACATACCTTATGAACGCTCGAATGGGGTATGTGCCTTGAGAGACAATGATCATGGTGCATGTTAGTCATTGGTCTCTCCAATATTATGCTCTCATCTTGTGGATAGATAGAGTTTTTATTAAATTCCTTGTTATGTGACAATGTTGGTTGGTATGATGAGATTCTCTGACATAAGATAGGAAATTAGCTTATGATATGGCTTACCAATGTGACCCTTCTTATGAGAATTATTCAGTTTGAGAATGTCCAAGTACTTTATATGGATTATCAATACCTCCCTAGTTAAGAGGGAGTGTTGAAATATGTAATTAGGTCTAGTCTTCATAATGACATATGTAATCATGATTTTATGTATTTGATGTAAAGAGAAAAATAAAATTATTATTATTATTCTTGAGGCATGGGTTTCATGCTCAAAGTCATTTGTTTTATAGATCAAGCACCCATTAAGTGCTTCTAGGGATTGTCATTGAGTCTACAATTAAATTGAGTCATTGTCATGTATGTAAGACCATTTTGGGCTTGTTACATATTGTAAAATAAAATTTATTTGAGTCAAAAATAGATTCAAAGACCCTCCAAGACCTAGTCAATGTGCAAGCAACAAGTCGGCCTTCACAAGAGACAAGTCAACCTAAGGACAGTGACAAGTCAACCTACAAGATGTAACAAGAAGCCTATATATCTATCTATCTATCTATATATATATATATATATGATTGAACCTCATTTGTAAATGACATCAATCAAGTTCGTGGAAGCATAGGAAGAGAAAAGGATACTTATTAAAGGTAAGGAGAATTTAATGAGGAGGAAAGTGAAGCTTTTAAGGATTATTTTTGGGATATTAACCTCACACATGCAAGATATTTAGGGATTCCTTTTACTGTAGAAGTACCAAAATTACTACCATGCAAGGAAGTTGAGATTTGTCTCTAGATAAGTCTCCATTGCAAGTTGAATCTCCGAGAAGAAGAATCCATCCCCGGTGAAGAAGGAAAAGAGAGTAAAACATATTATTCCTAAACATATGTAGAAGTTAGGGTTTCTGTAGTAGCCGAAAATTGTTGTCCCTATTGTAGGTTTGAAGTTAATGTCGAAGCATAGAGTTTCAATAGTTGTGAAGTTGGATTAACTTGGGTTGAATTTGCTCAAAGAAAGTTCTTCAAAGAGGAATTTTTACTAGGTCTTGGAGGATCCTTGTTCAAGGGTCATAGGTCTTGGAATTTGTTACTTTAAGTTATATAAGAAGATAAGAGTTCTTGTGAGTTTTCCTCTCAATAGGAGAGACTTTTCCTATATATTGTGTCCTCTTATCTCATTGTTCCTTATCGTTTTGGTGGTTGTTTTATGATAAGAACACTAAATATAATAAATAGAAATAATAATTTAATCAAGTTAAGTAAAATAATTCACAATTAGTTATTAGAAAAATCACTAATCTAGCTTCCCTAGATTTCTTAACAGAGAAAGGAAAGAAAAAAATCTTTAAAAAAGCATATTAACTTTAATTAGCTTTCAAATCTCTTAAACAAAGAACAACCTCTTCTGTTCTCAATAATTTTGGATCCCTCTTCCACCATCAAAATAAATAATTTCCTCTGCACATTCTATTAGTAACTAAATAAATAGGCGAAGAAGAGAAAGGTTTCATACGCAAAGAGTGAAGAAAGTAACTTCACTGAGGTATTGTTCAGGCTTGCTGGAAGTGGAGCAACACCAGGGAATGTGCTTAAAATATTGGTATACTTATTATCCTTCTCCCTTATTGAAGGAATTGAGGTTTAACTAGCCTTATGTTGATGTGTTGGAAGGTGAGAAAGGAAAAAAAGAGAATATATATTTATCCAAGATAAGTGTTGAAGTCAAGGTAATATTCATGAAAAATCAATACTTCCTTAAATATTAATAGATTTCACTTACAGCAAAACCTAAGATGAGAAGTTGGATTTCTACCAGTGTGTTGCCAAGTGTTTTCACTGCAACAAACATCCTCTAAAATTTTACTTACACTTGAATTTTGGAGCCTATTGAGGATCTTGTGATATGTATTTAGATGGTCACTTTGTGGTCATATAATGTTTTTCAAAGTTTTAACTCTTATTCTAAGTTTCAAAGTCACTTTCTCACACATGCTTTATCTTCGATGAATTCACGGACACATATCTGTCTATGCAAGCTTAGATAGGCATTGCACAACTCTTGAAGGTAAGGCTTATGTAATCACTAGCGATAATGACTATGAAATAAATAAGTACAATTTACTATACAAAATATGTTGATAATCATTATGCACTCTCCATTGACAGTATCCCTCACTTTGATTGCAAATGTACTTCTATTTCAGTGATTTTTCTCAATTATCGCTCTAGCACACCTTTGTTTTTGCAAGTGTTCCTTTCACATTCAAAACTATTTTTTTGGATTTATTTCACTTTAGCAAGTGTCGTTGCCATGTTATATTCTTTATATCATGTGTTTCTTTCACTTTCCTTAAGCCTTTACAAGTATCATTTGCACTTTTCTCTTACTTTTGCAAGTGTCTCCTTTTGGCATGGGAAGTGTCACACATTGTAAAAGCAAAGTTATGGTTCACTTCAAGAGGAAAATTTGGTACCAATGGGTCCCGTCTATCATATAGACATGTATTAGACTCATTCTGAAAGTTTTATGTATTGTCATACTATTATTTTTATTTTCTTCGCAAAGCATATCTTAAGTGTCTCACTTGGGGGAGAATTTTGTTTTCTCATCACATTAAGGGGATCATGTTGATTCTGAGTGCTGGGAGTTTAATGTTGTGTCATTGATTGTGCTTATTGTGTTATAATTTTCAATTCCAACCATGGTTTCATCTATCTCTCATTGATCCCACACTTAGTCAAATTCCATAAAGTTTCATGCCTGACCAACTTGAGCTCACTCTGCCCCCTTAAGCTGCACATTACACAATTGCAAGACTCAAGCATGCATCCTTACCTCCTATAACTATGCAATGCATAGTTACTGCCTCCAAGGAATATGCATTGTGTAGTCATAGTGCCCAAGAATTACATCTTGACCTTCTTAACTATATAATCATGTAACACATCTAATCTCCTTCTTTGCATTATGTAGTTACCTCCAACAGTTTGTCTCCCTGCCTTTCTGAACTCTGAAATTACGCAATACAATGCCCCTTTCTCTCCTAAACTATGCATTATGTAGTTACAGTGGGAAAGCTTTTCTAGTTGTGATCCTCAACTATGTGGTCTTGTCTCCCAAGCGTTTAGTGTTGTGCATTGCATATTCATAAGCATCAGTACCTCACTCATGGCCTATGAAACTACACATTGCACAATCACTGAACCTTCCTCCCTATCCAGTACTCACTTCTAGGTCAATCAATGATTTTCATGAAGACTATTATATTAGGGGATTTATGGACTGATCTCATATTATCAAAAGAGAATTTCACTTACAAGCACTATATTTTGACATGACATGATGATGCTTAGAGAGGAGGAGGAAGGATACTATGTTGAAAGACACTTCTGAAGATGGAACCATGAAGAGTCATCAAGCAAGAAGATGTAGGGACACTAGAACGTGATAGAAGGTTAAAGATCAAGATCACATAAAAACTCCATATCACTTAACCCAACATATATTTCATGAAGACGAAGTACTGAACATATCTCTCATGAATATTGAATACAAAGAAGCAAGAAGAATAGCTTTCCATTACCACCTCATCATGAAGTCCATGTTTTCATTGTCAAGTTGTGACTTGTACCAATGTCATCACAATGACATGTGTGTCCATGTGTCTTGCCACATCATTTGTGGATGTAATGATGTAATTATCAAAAGGAAATGACAAAATGTAATGTGTGGAAGTCCAAGAGTCGTATGTGGAATATGAAAAGTCACATAGTCATATATGGAGAAGATAATCATTAGGAAAAATCCAAAAGTTATATAGAAGACCAAATGTCACGTTAGAAGTCTAAGAGTCATGAGGGTAATTCAAGAGTCATATGGGATATGAAAGGTCATTCCTCTTTTTATAAAATAAACCTCATAACTCAAGCAAATGGCTTTTGGAGGCTTAGGCTTTGGAGATATAGCATTGGCTTCTCTAGTTTAGCATAGGAGAAAATATCATTCTTTGGAGAAGTAAGAAGTGACTTAGTGTTCCACTATTGGAGCTAATGGTTCGCCATTATAATGGTGTACTTGGATATTTCACCTAATAATCAAAAACTCGATGAGCCAACACATTTTCATGCATGTATCATGAGTATTTTAAGAATATTCTTTAGATGTTTGCGGTATATGTCTTTTTCATATGTACTAAGGAAATTGAACTATTTCATTGGTTTTGGTACTTATATTGTTGAATGTGTGTTGTACTTGTTGTAATTTTTGTTGTGTTTATGTCAACTATTTCATTATATGACTAACAAACCTTTCATTTCTCTCATGTGTCTCTCTTAGGATAATATTATTAGTCTCTTTCTAGAGGCTCTGATGCAGATTTAAACAAGAACACAACAAATTACAGATGTAACCATAAACACAAATATGTAGTAGAAATAACACTTCATTTCATTAATATCAAATACTAAAGTATGCTTACATACAAAATGGGAATAAGACTAGCTCAGGCAATGGTAACTTATCTCTAAGAAGAGATGTGGTGACTACATGCCTCTGAACTGTGTTGCAATGAGGCTCAAAGGCCTATTTATTGTTGAGAAACAATGGAAAACCATAAACATCCAAAAACCTAACCGTAGGACATGAAGCGCTAAACTATGGGCCTCGTTTGGGTAAATTGGTATATCAACTTCCTGTGGTTGTAACGTTGGCATACGATCTATGTTTGATGCACACAATACCTGTTGGGTTGTGTTATATTATTTCCATGAGCCCCCCTTTCGTTGTGCTGATTATGTAGTGGGGGTCTCATAGGGAGGTAGAAACCCCCCTTATACAAGGGGTTTGAGGGGGGTGGTTAGGCCCCCTCTACAGGGTTTGAGGCAGTGCCCTGGAGAAATTTTTTTGGACCCTTTATTAGGTGGGTGGACCTACCTATGGTTTTGTGCATGGTTTTTGCACATGGTTTTGGCTACAATGGTTTTTTGGTCCATGGTATTGGATGCTTCAGCATGTACATATATGTATTGTAACATTGAAAGGAACATAATGAAAAATCAAGCTAGTAGTCCCAGGTTTGAGATCCAGGGGAAAATCTCTGTGTATATGTGTTATGCTCTCGCATTGTTTATTTTATGTGTTTTAGAATTCATATGCAAGTAATTTCTTTACAGGGTTAAAACCTACGTTTGTTATTAGATTTGTTTTGGCTTCAAGGGAACACCTTTGTTGCTGAGGGGTTTCACTCAGGCTTGTGGTAGACCCTGTTCAATGGGAGATCTATGGGATCAATTCTTGTGGTGAAAGAAGATGACGAGTAGTGGAAAGATTGAAATCAAGAAATTTAATTGTCAGATTTTTGAGTTATGGTAACTCAAGATGAAGGATCTGTCGATAGGTAAAGATCAGTGGATCGTAGTAGATCTGAGTACTAAACCAATGGGAGTGTCTGATGAATAATGGAAGAAGTTGGATCAGAAGGCAAAGAGCGCAATATGATTGTGTATCTCAGATTCAGTGTTGTTGAATGTATCAGGGGAATCTACGAATAAGTTTTTGTGGGACAAGTTAGGGACTTTGTACCAATCTAAGTCTCTGGTGAATAAATTGTTCATACGAAAAAGATGTATAACTTAAGGATGAAAGATGGAGACTCAGTGACAGAGCATCTGAAATAATTTAAAGATCTATCTGAGGACTACAAATTTTGAGTGCTCAACATGGTCAATGACCCATGTTGCTCTTGGTTTCCCAAAAAACATTGTTTATGGCCTCAAAACAGCTTCGAAAGTTCAGGACCAGAAAAATTGCCACAAACAGTAAATTGTGTTACAAATAAAGAAACTGAAAAACTGAAAGAAACAATGGTGGGGGTCCAAGTAGAATAGGTGGGTGGCCACCAATATCCACCTGGATCATTCCTCCCCCCTTAGGAAGCAATGGTTCCCATTGCATTGAGTTCCTCCATGAGATGAGGAAACTTCTTCTGAACCTAGTCCCTGGTGAGCCACTTGCCCTAGTGAAGGATTTGGCTTGCTTTGACAACTGGATATAGTTTGATCCTTTATTGTCGAGTGTTCTTGATCTACATGTCCGTGATCCGATCAGTGTGGCTTGTTCCATGCAATCTAGATTTAACTTTGTAGGTGTGAGTTGTTCTGCAATATCTGATGTGTCTAGCAATGGTGGGAAGTATGGTCGAAGGAAGTCCATATTGAGCACTAGGTGCAGGCCAAGGAAAGGGGAAATGTTGAGCTCAAATGCATTGTATCCCACAATCGTGGTAAGGACCACATCAGAGTGGTCTGAGTTTCCGATAGGATCCGATAAGGTGTTCCTTTTGAAAATGCAACCAGACTTTGTCGCCCACCTGAAACTTGTGTGGCACCTAATGTTGATCATGTCGCTGCTTGTACTTAGCATTTGATTTCTCCAAAATGTTGTGGATCTGCTGGCGAATATGTTGGATGTGCTCAATGAATTTGTTTTCCTTATTGGTTTTAGACTAGATATGAGTCGAATCTACCTTAATAAATGAAAATTCCATGGCCACATCTATGGGACATAGTGGATGGAATCCCAGGTGTTGTACAGGTAAATCCCCTCTGCGGACAGAGGCGAACCCACTAGCCTAAATGGGGTCTAGCAACAATCAAACAATGCTAACATGCAGGTTCCTAATTGCAAAGTAAAGGCCAATGATGAGAGCCTACCTCGAATCCAATGCTAGTATTCGTAGAAGAGTCGTCGCTTCCATTCTTTCGCTTCAGTTGGTCATAATCCTCACGATCCTCGTGAATATACACCTGCACACGCAAAGAAAAAGACAAATACAAGCATAAAATCCAAGAAATGCAACTATGTATCAGTAAGAAAGGATACAACTCAAACATCATGATAAAGACACATGAGTGGAACCATAATGATAGTCGTCTATTATTATTAATAAACAAAAGAGAATACAACCAAGTTCTGACGTCGAATCCTCCTTTGGCTGGATGATCAGCAACACATTCCTTGCAAATCTTGTAGGGGATGCGAACAAGCCTCTCTCTCCTTGATTACTTGGACATGGATCTCCTCCTTAAAGATGTAGCCTTATGGGGATGAACAAGACCTCTTGTAACATGAGCTTAGCAATTCTCAGACTTTGGGACTTAGATTTGGGAGCTTGAAATGCAAAATTACTAACTTGCTTGTTAAAGACAAAGGAACAAGCTTATATAGAGGTAGGAGGAGTAGATAAGACCATCCACTTGATTCATGGGATTGTCCTTATCATTAGGAAGCTTCCATGAGAGGTGGAGAACTACTTCCCTCCTTGAGAGATTCGAAGCCCAACTGAACTAAATCAAACTGGAATCAGTTCATGGATAGGTTAGAAGGAACCTTCGGAAGTTTGTTTGTTAAAAATGTTACCCAACTGGGTTGGAGCTAGTGCGACTCTGAGACAGAGCGCTAGCTGGCGCGCCCTCTTTGGAAGATTTCCCCCATTGGCGCGACTGATACACTGTGGAACAACGCCAATGGAGAAAGGGCTATAGTTTTTGGTATTTTGTAGAAGGTGTCTTCAGGGCATATAAAGTACATACTCTAAGGGATACAATGCAGGTGTTTTCAAGTTATGTCACTTCTCACAGGTCCTGGAATAGGTCCTCCAATGTACAGGAGAAGGGGTAACAGGGACGGTGACAAAATACTGTGTAACAGATGCCCCCTAAAGCATGAAGCCCGAGAGAGAGACGGGTGAAGTGCTTTACAAGAACATGGTCGACTGAAAACACGGCTGCCGGAGAACCTGCATGAAGTACAAATGATATCTCAAATACATGATGTACATGGTATGGGCGCAGCCATCCATAGCAGAGTACATAAAACCCGGATCCCAGGTATGGACGCAACCATCCGATGAGGATCAATGAATAGACTCAGGCATGGTCGCATCCATCCAGTGAATGAGTCAAATAATTCACAAAATTCAACCTAGATCTCAACAGACACAATCCAGGATCTTTCGCTCCAACTCGCCCCAAACAAAGTACAAGTTCAAGCATGCGAATATAGGAGTCGAAGTCGAACATGTGAGAACATCGTCTGATTACCAGTCAATGATGAAAACTGTTAACAGACGCAAGAGGTACCACCAATAATGACAATGGTCCTCAAGGTACTATAGGTAAAATCCACGGCATGCGAAGTAGTGAGCCGGTGTCGAAAACCCGTAGAATCATCCGATCGGAGGTAAATGATGAAAACCTCACGTCAAACATGAAGAACCTGCCATTGAGGCATGCAGGCTCCAAGGTACCTGAAGGGAGTCTCTAAGTCAACTTCTTGGATAATAAGCTGAAGTCAACAGGAAGTGACCTTGATCGAAGGTGGGCCATGATGTTTCACACATCATCGACATGAGACAGAGAAGGATAAAATGTTTTGTGTGAGGTATCAGAGGGAGGTTGAGTATTCTGCAGAGGTCAATTTCTCTTGAACATATCGGCGACACGACAGTGGACTTGGAAGTATTTGACATCAAATGATTAGGGGTCATGGTGACAAGGTGATGAGTAGATGAATGGTCAAATAGGATAACCCAAACCCACAGAGGCAAGTGTAAAACAAGATGAGATGTCCCCACCCAGACACGAATGCAGACAAGTGCCATGTTCAAGAGCGACACACTGCCGACATGAAGATGATTACGGTTCCTTTATTACCTCGCCATTTCTAGAGAGTACCCTGGTTATTTTTGGATGACAAGCTTGACGGGGATAGCATATGCTTGAGAGGCATCATTTCGACGGAATTCGATGTCATTAAGTTTTAACGAGTCTGACAAAGGAAGAACTCGATGTCTTTTCATATTTAGAGAGTTTGAAAAGACAGCGAAAAGGAAACTCCAGGGGTGTCCTTTTTCGTAAAGTTGTGTCTCTCGAGTCCGAAAAAGTATAAAACCATGCTTGAAAGAACCGCCCGATCATTATGACCGAGGAGTACTTTTCATAAGTAGTGACTTTGATATGAAAAAAAAGTAAAAAAGCAATCAAAACCATGTCGCTTAATGACCGTTAATGAACCGGAAACGACAAGGGTCCGACGATCTTTTCGTTTTTAAATGGTCGGAAAAGGGTTTAATGATGACCGCCTCTCATGTCCGTTTAACGAGTCGAGAGGACCAAATCGGCATTATTTTCACGTTTAGAGAATCAGAAAAGAGAAAAAGGTGACTCCAAAGTGACTTTTTCGTGTATTCATCGAGTCTGAAAAAGTATAAAATACAACTCGTTTCACCATGAACGCTGCATAAACACCTATCGTTGCACACAAAATCGGCGTAAAATCCATTTTTGACATAAATATTCATGAAAATATTCATAAAATGACATTTTAAAGCCTATTTAGGGGTCAAAAGTTATAAAATTGTGAAAATGGTAAAATAAAAATTACTTTTCACTTTTTACCTTTGGAGAGTGACATTAGGGCTTTTTGGAGTGCGATCTTCAATTAGCGATTGCGACAAATCCAATGGACCATTTCGAGTGCTGTCAGTGTTAGGTAAAAGGTCTTGTCCTTAGCTCCATTTTCATCCATTTAGAATTTGTTTTTAGTTTCATTTTCATCTCCTATGGGGAGGATTTTGAATTTAGGGGTTGCGCCCATTGGCGCGGGTTTCAGGCACAGACCTGCGCCAATGGGGCAAGTTTCCCATAGGGCGCGCGCCCATGGGCGTGACTGTTTTAGAAACAGTGGCGCCAACAGCCACGCGCATTTTTTGGCAAATTTTAACAAATTCAAACCCTTTTTTCCTGCAATTTCAAGTTACTTGAGAGTCTAATTCACTATTTTGGCTTGTATTTGCAGGGTAATCCACAAAAATGGTGATTGTATGGAAGGAACGGGAACATGATCAAGTGGACACATCGGCCCTAGAAAATGAGGATTGCATGGAAGCTCTCAGAACATGTGGGCTCAAAAAATATTTCATGCTATCCTATTTGCGAGCTCAGCCAGAGCTCTTGCAGTATCAAATCGACTTGTGGGACGTAGAGGAACAGGTGTTCTGGTACGGGAGCAGGTGCTGGAGTTAGACGTGTCTGATATCTACTTCCTGACTAGATTGTCGCGATGAGGGCGGGTGCCTCGATTGACTGGGAGCAGGCCATCTGGAGAGAAGATGGATGAGGTGAAGGCTCGAGTTTTCCCGGAGGCAAAATATGGGCAGGGCAGTTCGAAGGTGGATATCCCCACCATTCAGGACCTGACACTGAGAGCATTGCTATTCACCTTCACACGAGCTGCGGGGGTGCAAGCGCCCCATGAAGCTACGAAGAACCAGCTGATTTTAGCGACAGAGTGCCTTAGCCCGACGATCTTCAATTGGGCGTCAGCTGTGACAACCAATATGAAGAGGCAACTGACAAAGGCCAAGCGGGGCAAGCTGCAACAGTTCAGGTACGGTTCCATCTTGGTGACGTTATTCTTAGAACGTGTGCCAAGCTTCCAGGGCCAAGGGGCCTTTGTAGCAGACCCAGCACCTCGAGAGCCGAGGATGGCTCGATGGGCGGCACTGATGCCAAGGGGTGGTGGCGGCCAATAGATGTCCTTTAGACCTGAGTTCTTCGGGTGGCTTCACCGCCAACTAATAGTGGTGGAAGACTGGCCGTATGCGGGGACAGACTTCACCGGAGGGAGAGTGCTGGGACGAGGAGATTAGTATGTCCTCATTTTTTGATTTTGTGTTTTTATGATTTTTTTGTTAGTAAATGCTTGTCCTAATGCACATGAAGACGTCAGCCTAGAGCGTCTAGCTGGCATGTCTCCTATTGCGAGGAGCCATCCAGTAGTAGCAGCAGTAGGAGGAGATCCTCAGGAGGAGGGTGGTGACAGAGGGGAGCTCATCCAGAACCTCGAGGCTATCACTCGAGGGATCCCAGATTATGCTCAGCTAGCGAATGTCCTGCTAGCGTACCAGAGGCACACAGTGGGGGTGCCAACTCGCATCCACTGGCTCTTGAGGTGTCTAGTGCGAGCGGTGACGTGCTACCATGAGCACCACCGAGACTAGATACCTAGGATTTTCCTTTCATGCATATTTTTTGAGAGACATGTTGTCTCCGGATGTATTCAGACAAACATGTATTATTTTTTGATGATGCACGGGGTGCAAACATTTTGGACACACACACACATATATATATACATATGTTCTATGGTTTATTATGCTTTATGCTTGTATTATGTTGAATCACATGTTATGCAAATGCTTGTCCAACACATAATTAGCTAATGCATCGGTTAACGTATTAAGTCGTCTCGGAATATGATGATAAGTAATGAAATCAAAATCCCTTTCTAATAACTTAACATGTAAATACAACCTTAAAATCCGATGATCTCTGACGGAATAACGCCCGTTGAGTTGGTGGACTACAAGCTGAGAGTCCAAGTTCACAACCAATGTGCAAATGCCGAGGTTAATCGCCTCAGCTAATAATTCAATCACAACACTATATTCAACAACATTGTTCATTGTACAACCTAGACAAACCCCTTGAATGTCTACTAACTCACCATGAGGATCGTAGGTCACCCATGCCGCAGATGACAAGCTGCGTGTATTGCGAGAAGCACCATCAGCAAAACCAACGTAAGGTGATCCAAACATCTATTCAAGAAGAAAAAGACACAATAAGCGGCAATCACGCCGACATACCAAGGCAAAAATATAAAAAACATGCACACACAACACACTTGCTGAAAGCACACGTATATACAAAAAGAGAGTGCCTGGACTCATGCATAGTATTTTTTCAGATAAAGTCCATTTCAGGGCTTATCCAGGGGATTGCCTTCATAATCAATAAGCTCGTAGGTGCCTTTTTTCCAAACTCGTTTCACAATGTAGGGCCCGTGCCACATAGGCTCGAATTTTCCTACCCCCAGCTTATCGTTAGCTTGATCATAGAGCAGTACTAAGTCTCCCTCAATGAAAGAGTGGGGGCTAATAGTATTATTGAAGTGAGTTTTCACTCGCTTCTTCTGAGCTTCAATAGCTAAGGAGGCTAGACGATGAGTCTCATCCAGCGGTTCTAAGTAAAGAAGTCGCTCTTCTACTGGAGTAGTATCACGGAGCAATTTGACGACTATTTTTAATGAAGGAATATCACACTCAATAGGAAGGGTCGCCTCCTGCCTGTAAACTAACTGAAAAGGAGTGAAACTGGTGGCGTCCTTCACGGAGGTACGGTAGGCCCACAAAGCAGAGAAAAACATCAAATGCCAATTGGACTTATGCATGCCAACAGTTCGTTGAAGCATCATGACAAAAACCTTGTTCACGGCTTCCACTTGACCGTTTGCCTGAGGATAGTAGGGGTTGAACTATCATGCCTAAGGCCCAACTGGGTTCTTAAATCGGTCATCATGTGATTACGAAAATTCTTTCCGTGATCAGTGACGATGGCTTGGGGTACTCCGAACCGCGAAATAACATGGTTGAACAAAAACTGCGTTGCGGTGTGACCATCTTCAAACAATGTAGGCATCGCCTCGGCCCATTTCGTGAAATAATCAATAGCAACAATGATGTACCCATGCCCCCCGGCCGAGCGAGGGTTACAAGTCATATAATCGATGCCCCATTTGGAAAAAGGGCCAATGGTTACAACGGGGTGCAGTGGAGCAGGGGGTGCACGCATCTTCCGTTGGTAAATCTGGCACTCATGACACGAACGGACAGCAAGAATGAAATCCTTGAAAATGGAGCGCCAAAAATAGCCAGCACGGAGGATTTTCTATGCGGTGGCATATCCAGACATGTGACCACCACATGCACCAGAGTGGCAGTCATTCAAAACTCTCTCTGCTTCTTCGAAATTCAAGCATTGGCGAAGAACAGAATCAACACCGAGACGATAGAGGGTGTCCGCAACGATGCGATGTGGTTGGGCTTGATGTCGGATCCATCGGTGAGCATCCTTAAAGGTCTCGGGATAGAAGGAGGACGTCTGCAAGTAGACAATAATATCCCCATACCAGGGATTGAGGGTGCTAATGAGGAAGAGATTTTCGTCTGGAATGGAATCCTCTAACTGAGAGGAGGCAACAGTAGATGGCAAAGAACACAACAACTCAGCGAAGACAAGTGATTTCTTAGACTTGGCAGCAGTAAATTCCAAGTCAAACTCTTGGAGGATGACTATCCATTTTGAGTATTTGCCCCCCAGCAACTGGCGTGACAGAATGTAGGTCATAGGGTTGCAATCGGAGATCACTATCATGGTACGCAACAAGATGTAATGACGGAAGCATTGAACAGTGCAAAAAGCAGCGAGGGCCAACTTCTCGACATAAGCATATCGAGATTCCATGTCTAACAAATTGCAGCTAAGGTAATAGATAACGTGTTCAGTGCCATCATCGTCATCCTGAACTAGAACCATGGCAATGGTGGTATCCGCAGCGGCCAGGTACAACGTGTAATCGCAATGATAATTCGGAGGCCACAACAAAGGGGTGGAAACCAGGAGAGTTTTAAGATGTGAAAAAGACTCTTGAGCTATGGCATCCCATCGAAACGGGGTGTCACGCTTGAGTAACCGTGTGAAACCTTTTGCCACCTCGGCATAATTCAAGATGAATCATTGTAAGAAGTTTGCTTTACCCTGCAAACTTTGTAGTTGCTGCAAGAAAGAAGGGGGAGGATGATTCAAAATGGCTTCGACTTTAAGGGGATCCAAGCGTATGCCCTCTTGGGAGACGATGAACCCAAGAAGTTGACCAGATTCTACGCAGAAGACACATTTATGTGGATTAAGTCAGATATTGTAGTGTCGACAGCGGAGAAAAATATTGCGGAGATGCGACGGATGGTCTTAGCGCTTAGTTGAATGAGCGGGGAGGTCATCCAAATAAGGATATACAATGTGCCAGATATCATGAAAGGCGTAAGGCATCACACGTTGAAAAGTGGCACCGACCTTCTTGAGACCGAAAGGGAGCTTTTTATAAGAGAAAGTACCCCATGGACAGATAAAGGCCGTCATGTGTTGATCAGCGGGCGCGATATTAATCTGGTTGTAGCCAGAAAATCCATCCATGAACGAATATATCTCACTCCCAGCACACTCATCAATGAGCTGGTCAATGAAAGGTGTGGGGTAGTTATCTTTCGGGCAGGCTCAGTTAATATCGCGATAATCGACACAGACGCGAATAGTACCCTGCTTTTTATCAACCAGGAGAGTGTTAGAGACCCAATCTGTGAGCGGGATAGGGTAAATGAAACCAGCTTTAAGAATTTTTTCAACTTCCGCTTTAATTGTTGCAGCCTTGCGGGGGTGTACAGGGCGTAAATGCTGACGAACAGGTTTAGATCCTGGATACGTAGGTATCTCATGCACTACGATGTTTGGATCAATGACAGGCATATCTTCATACAACCATGCAAAGACGTCACAGAAATCGCGAAAAAGAGCTATATAGATTTGAATTTCCTCAGGAGTGTAAGTGACTCCTATGTAAATGTTCTCGACAATCTCTGGTTTGATAAAGATGTTGATAGGTTGGGTCTGTGTAATGTTCCCAAAATTCCCTTCAGACGATACTTGATAGACCTGAATAGGCGTCTGAAGAGGTTGTGAAGGGAGACACAGAGCAAACCGCTCGAGACAAGCCAACATTTCTCGAAGGGTAGGGAGAAACGAGGAACGGTGATGAATATTGAACCACGAAGGTTCCTCGAGAGACATGGTCTCTATGATGGCTTCATCAGAAGGAAATATTTCCTTTAATGGATTCGAGGAGGCACATTCTCCAAGCCAAGGGGAATAGTTGTATGAGTCAAGAGCTCCGTTTACAGAATCAGATTCAGCAGGAGGAGCCGATACAACAATGATTTCGATGTAGTTGAGCTTGGCGGGACTCAATGGTATTTCCTCGCCCCATGATTCTATTTGGTTAATGGGGGGAAGGACCCAATGATCAGAACGAACCGAAATCATACTGATGGAGGCGAGGTTTGGAGGTGGGAGTGGAAAAACACCCATGAGGGCAGGATCTTTGAAGAGCCCTGAGCTCCCACACTCTCGAAAGGGATGGAGGTATGCTCCACGAAAGGCACATAGCCTTCAGAAGAAGAAGCGAAGAAGGAGAGCTGGTCTAGTGTGACAATTTTCCCCTGGTGAGGGAAATGAATGACATGGAAGAGGGACGAAGCCACGACACGCATGGCATATGTCCAACTCTAGCCCAGAAGGAGGTTGTAAGTAAGATTTGCATCAACGACCTCAAATTCTACTTCAACGGTTTTCCCTTCTAAAGTAATCGGTAATTGCTGAAGAATACCATAGGGATGAGGTTCTCTCCCATCAAAGGCTTCCAGCGTCGTGGGAGACTGGCTCAATGTCGGAGACCCGATCGCTTTCCAACAAGCAATAGACATGATGCAAGTTGACGTGCCTTCATCAATAACTGTGCGATGGATCGTTTTCGAATTGATGATGACTTGTATGAGAAAGGCGATCTGATGAGGCAGCCTTGGGACATGGCTCTTGAGATCAAAGGTGATCAAATCCGAATCTGCTGGGTCGATGCCACCGATGGCCGATAGCAGGGACTTCCTCTGAGGGGGGCAGCTCTGGATAACTTCTAAAGCAGACATAGCCGACGGAGCCTGTGCTAAGTCCTCAACTATGCTATAGTGTTGGGTAGTACGAGCATTTGGGTTGTAAGATGATCTCCGGAGTACTCCTTTGGAAGGGGGTTGGATTGTCGTCTCGGTACTAGGTCTCTCGATGTGGAGCGGACCAGAACTCGACAGAAGAGCGCTTGAGGGAACCTCAGGCTCCTTCTCGACGGATGACGGATACTCCTTTGTTCGAGTCGTTACATGAACGGGAATGGATCCAGCCATGAAGACTTGGGAACCAAAGGGAGGAGAAGACGAAGATGTATCAGCCACCATTTGAGTCTGTTGAGAGGGGAAAGGTTCTTTAAGAACCGTAGGAATCCTAGGAGCGCCTTTCAACAAACGACTAACCTCGGACCACCTTGGGTAGTTTTTGGTATAGTGATCCTCATCGCAGATGAGACAAGGATACTTTGGTTTATGCTTGGCTCCTTCCTCGAATGGAGGTTTGGAGGAATCTTGTTTAGGTTGCTCAGAATTATTCTTTGCTTTCCCCTTTTTCTTTCCTTTCGAGGCCTTATTCACTATGGTGGACTGGACGACGTTAACCTCAGAAGTACTTCCAGAATTTGAACCACCCTGAGAAGTGTTTTCGTTAGAAGCATTTGATTTTTTCTTCCCAGGGTTCGAGGATGATTTTTTGGACGACGGATTCACAGAGCCAATAACTCCATCAACAGATGGCTTTGGTGGAGCCTTGGATGTACTAGGTCTCGAGGCATCATGCAAATACTCATATAAAGTACCTGACTAAGAATAAACTAAGTCAAGGTACTGGGCACGCACGAAGCTTTCTCTTCAGTCACACAAGCTCCCATAGCAATGTCCCGTGCGATATTAGGGACAAAGGAAGTTGTGAACCAGTCGGTGAGGAGTTGATCAGGAATCCAAAACTTGATCAACCGACGATGCCTTCTCCATTCATGTATATGATCAGAGATGTGCGTAGCCGTGTCCTGCTTGAGAGATGTGAGGAGATGCGTTCCCGTCTCGTACCAAATGGGTAACTGAAAATGAGTGAGGAATTCCATTGCCAATGAATTGAAATCTTGAAAAGATGCACGGGTCAATTCAATGTACCATTTAGCAGTGGATCCAGTGAGAGTCCTTTGGAACGGGTGAAGCCGAACTAAATCCTCAAGCCATGAATTGGACAAACACCAAAGGTGATAAGTCATTACATGGGCTTGAGGATCTTCTCCAGCTTTTCCATCGAATTTGGGACAATCACCGGGTATCTTGGTTGGAACTGGTGGCCATTGTGGATTATGCAAGATAGGATCATTAGTTAATTTCGACACATCGGGCAGTTCCAACATTGCTAGAAATGGTAGCTATGGGTTGAAGGACATCTTTGGATATGAGATAGGGCCAGAGTTCCATCTAGTTGCTAGTTTCCCCCATTGACCTTGTCCGGACGGACCAGGTCCAAAAGGACCTTGTCCATAGGAACTCTGTCCATAAGGGTTATATCCATAACTGGATGGTTGATTCTAGATCTGCCCCCAGCGCCCCATTGGTTACCATACTGACCTGCAGGAGCAACATTTGGTTGCTGGTAATTTTGATAAGGGGTGGCCTGCGGATGTTGATAATTTTGATACAGGGCAAATTGATTTTTCCCCTGGGGTTGCTGGTATCCATACGGTTGCTAGGCTCCATATTGAGCCTGGGAACTAGGATGTGTTTGATAAGAACGTTGGGATTGATACCCACCTTGCGGCTGGAGACCAATTTGATTCTAGGGCTGGTAACCAGGTTGAGCTTGAGAAGCAGGAACCATCTGCATGCCCGATTGAGTAGGCCTAGCGAGATATCCTTGAGACTGAGGTTGGGCCATCTGGCCAGAAGGTTGTCCTGGTTGGATCTGAGACAAACCTACTTGCCCAGAAGGTTGAGCTTGTTGGGTGTTTGGTTGTCCTTGCGCAACCGAAGGTTGTCCTTGTAGACCAGATGGCTGACTAGGCTGAGCAGTGGGCTGGCCTTGCTGCATGTAAGGTTGGCCACCCTACCCAGAAGGGTACCCTTGCCGGGTTCCAGGTTGTCCTTGTTGCACGTAAAGTTGTCCCGGATTCCCGTAGGGTTGACCCAAAGGGTATCCCTGCTGGACTCTAGGTTGTCCTTGTTGCGTGTAAGGTTGTCCCGGGTTTCCAGAAGGTTGCCCAAGATAGGTAAAAGACGGACCACCAGAGGCTGAAGGTTGTCCATGGGAGGGTTGTCCTTGCGAGCCTCCAGGTTTCCCTGGATAGGTTTGGCCATAATACTACTGCCCATAATTAGGTTGCGTGTAGGATGGCTGACCTTGGTATGATGGTCCTTGATAGGGCTGCCCTTGATCCGTACGGAATTAGCCACCACCATAACCAGTGGTACCCCAAGAAACATTCAACGGAATTGAAGACTCAACCGTGGGTTGAGCTAGCAAGGAGGTATACAAATGATGACCTATAGGGTCATAATAGGGGCCTTGTGCGTCTAGATTTTGGACAGCATGCAAGTATTGAGAATATGCCCCCTGCTGAAATGGCATCAAAAGAAGGCGGGGCACTGCTTGTAGGGTGAACAACTCTGGCAGCATGTGCTGATTGACCACTACGTACTGGACCATGGGATGGGCTGGCAACAATAGTTACGACGGAAGATGCCGTAACGGCACTAGCAACTAGAGTCGATGATGCAACACAAACGGTCGGATTGGTCAGAACTAACGTGACAGTGGTATGGTGAACTTGGGAAACAAAATATCCCGTAGTGGGAATGATGTTATTATCCCACATAGAAGAGGAATTCCCAGAGCCCATGGCATCCCTCAGAGATCTATAGCGCGCAGGCACTGTAATACTGAGAGTTGTAACAGTGTAGGGCGTAGATATGACCGGGGATGTGGCCGGGAGAGGAGTCTCAATACTTGACATAACAGGTGTTACACTCGATACATGAGATGTGTCTTCCATATCAAAAGAAGCCATCGGGGTCGAAACACCAGTAGGAGTAGAGGGATAATCCTCTTCGTAAGGCTCCCAAACAGGGTTCCAAAACAAATCGTGAAGCTCGTCCTCTGGAGCACAAGAGTTCAATGGTTGGACACTTGGAATAACAGGGAAAGTGTCACCACAAACCGGTGTCTCAGGAGAAGCAGAAGAAGGAGACCCTTGGTCACTCGGGACGGGAGATGGGATCGATGGATTTGCCAGGATGATCAAATTCGAAAAATCCTAGACAAGCTAACGATAAAAGACCGTACTCAAAACTAACGCAAACAAGATCTAACAAGGTAAATGTAATCGTGGTCGAATAAATTTTTAAGACATTAGGACACAACTTGACCTTTTCATGTTTTAAGAGTCGAGAAAAGGACAAAAGATGACTCTAGTCGCCTTCGAATATTTAGTGAGCCCGAATCGACAAATGCTCACGTGAGCCTTTTCTTTTAAGGAGTCCGAAAAGGATCAAAAATTGACTACTCTGGAGAAACTAGGCAAGGGGTTTACCAAACAATCCGTAAAACTACATATACACCTTAGCAATCATATGAAAGCCAAGGACTTTCCGTACGGCAGTCAATCTTCCCGAATGTTGTGTTCGGTGCGGGCTGTAAGGCGGCAGACACGACTTCCTATGGATCAAGGATGATAACCTAGTGGAGTCTCCCCATATATACGTGACGGTACGTCAGAGCACAAGTCCGTACTAGACCACAGTTGAGTCACACAAGGAGGAATCACCCAACCTTAAGTGAAAACAAAAGTGACTAGGTTTAACGACGCTGGAGCACGTCTCTAGCCTAGACCTCTAGAATGTAATTGTTATATTCCAATGCGTTTTTAAGTTCATTCGATTTATTTTAGAGTTGATCTTGAGTTAAGTTTCAGTTTTCAGGTCTTACCGTATGTAATTTCTCAAAATCCCTAAATGCAATCTATATGCCAAAACATGTCATTCCATTCGATGAATGCTAATTAGAAGAGAGTTAAAGCACTTTCATGCAAACGAAATGATCACAACAACAAAGAGTTTCCCTAATGAAGCTAATGTAAATCAATAAACTTTTCTTTAAGATCACTAATTCACTAATCGAAATGAAAAGTCCTAACTTTCATTAACTGATTCAAAGCAAAAAGAGATTTTTATTTTTCAATAATGGAAAAATGCACTAAAGAACTTTTGAGAAATAATACAAACAAGTTCTAACCAATACACACACGTTCAGTTCCTCAAAACACAAATCAAACATCCAAAGAATAAAAAAGGTCCCAAAGACAACAATGAGCCGTGTGATCTGGGCTCAAAGTGAGACGAAGCGGAATTCAAGTGAAGACAAAGAAAACCACCTAAACAATGCAACGAAATGATTCACAACTACCAAACAAGTGTAAAGGAGAAAACAAGAGAGTCGACTGGACAACAGAATGATCAAAACACCTTAGGAAGGCTCAATTCACAAGGCCACTAGATTCCCTAGGGCTAGAAATGTGAAATCGGTAGAAAAAAACAAACACCCAAAGGGTAGCAATCGAAACCAGTCAAATCACACTCTAAGATACTCTAGTAGTCTAATAAAGGTACTTAGGACAAAAACAAAGCTCAAAAAGTTGAGAACCAAGCAAAATTCAAAAGTTTACAGGCCTGGCGCGACTATCAGGCTGCAACTAGTGCCTTTCAGGGATTTCTACGGGTTGTAAGTGTGCAACATGCGCCAACTGGCGTGACTGTCATGCTATAGACTAGCGCTAGTCGAGTTTTCTATGGAAAAATATAAAAAAAAAGAGCCAAGGCTCAACCAGCAATACCTAAGTACTCTCAAGAGGCAAAACAACACAGGTATCCAACCCAGAAAGCTAAACAAGAGGGAGAAACCAAGGAAACAATCAAGGAACAAGGCTAGTCCCAAGTCGTTCAGTTTGCAAACCAAACCGGAGATGGACTAAAGTAGCATTGATCTACTTCGCTAATGCAAAGCAATAGCGTTTCAAAGGCTATCTGGCTAGACTTCAGGCTCCGTCTAATAGTTTACAAATCAAACAACAAGACAAGATAAACAAACAAGGAAAAAGCCAACTCCCTAGTGGAGTCGCCAAATTGTTGTACAGGTAAATCCCCTCTGCGGACAGAGGCGATCCCACTAGCCTAAATGGGGTCTAGCAACAATCAAACAACGCTAACACGCAGGTTCCTAATTGCAAAGTAAAGGCCAATGATGAGAGCCTACCTCGAATCCAACGCTAGTATTCATAGAAGAGTCGTCGCTTCCATTCTTTCGCTTCATCTGGTCACAATCCTCATGATCCTCATGAATAGACACCTACACACGCAAAGAACAAGACAAATACAAGCATAAAATCCAAGAAATGCAACTATGTATCAGTCAGAAAGGATACAACTCAAACATCATAATAAAGTCACATGAGTGGAACCATAATGATAGTCATCTATTATTATTGATAAACAAAAGAGAATACAACCAAGTTCTGACATCGAATCCTCCTTTGGCTGGGTGATCAGCAACAAATGCCTTGCAAAGCTTGTAGGGGATGGGAACAAGCCTCTCTCTCCTTGATTACTTGGACATGGATCTCCTCCTTAAAGATGTAGCCTTATGGGGATGAACAAGACCTCTTGTAACATGAGCTTAGCAATTCTTAGACTTTGGGACTTAGATTTGGGAGCTTGAAAAGTAGAATTACTAACTCGCTTGTTAAAGACAAAGGAACAAGCTTATATAGAGGTAGGAGGAGTAGATAAGACCATCCACTTGATTCATGGGATTGTCCTTATCATTAGGAAGCTTCCATGAGAGGTGGAGAAATACTTCCCTCCATGGGAGATTCGAAGCCCAACTGAACTAACTCAAACTGGAATCAGTTCATGGATAGGTTAGAAAGAACCTTCGGAAGTTTGTTTGTTAAAAACATTACCCAACTGGGTTGGCGCTAGTGTGACTCTGAGATAGAGCGCCAGCTAGCGTGCCCTCTTTGGAAGATTTCCCCCATTAGCGCGAGTGATACACTGTGGAACAATGCCAATGGAGAAAGGGCTATATTTTTGGGTATTTTGCAGAAGGTTTCTTCAGGGCATATAAAGTACATACTCTAAGGGATACAATGCAGGTGTTTTCAAGTTATGTCACTTCTCACAGGTCCCGGAACAGGTCCTCCAATGTACGGGAGAAGGGGTAACAGGGACGGTGACAAAATACTGTGTAACACCAGGCTCACCTGAAAAGGGCTATGGCCAGTCGAGTTGTGGAGAGCCTAGTTATAGCTAGCTATGTTGGACATAGGGGAGGCTATCATCCCATGTGTGTGGATTATTTGAGTTATACATGCATAGAATGTTTGTGATCATCTTGTTGATGACCTATGTCTGGCCATTAGTTTGGGGATGGAAAGTTGTGGACTTAGTGAGCTTGGTTTCCAGAATCGACCAGATACTGGACCAAAATGTACTGAGGAACCTGTTGTCCCAATTTGAGATGATATACTATGTGATCCCAAAGTGTACCCACACTCATTCAAAGAAGAGTTTAGCAGTGGCTTACACTATGATATTCTTCTTTCAGACCACCATAATGGCCATCTTAGAGAATCGTTCATTGACCACAAAAACACAATCGTTTCCTTGCTTGGTAGAAGGAAGGCCCAACATGTAATCCATGGAGATGGATTCCCAAGGTCGACTAGGGGTAGGCAACGAAGTATATAGGTCTTTCTTCTTGATGGTCAATTTGGAAATGGCACAAGAAGTGTAGGATCTGATGTACTTCCCCACATCATGTCGAAGATTCATCTAATAGAAATACTTCTCCCGTACTGCCACCATTTTCTCGACCCTGAAATGCCCAGCAGCTCGACTGTAGTGTGCTTCTCAAATCATCTTGGCACGCTCACTTGAAGGAACACAAAGGTGTCCCAGGTGGCATAATAGGGCATTCTAAAGTAAAAATATAGAACTTGTTGACCCTCTAAGAGTGTCTGGTATGTGTGGCCGAATTTAGGGTTGCTTTGGTAGAGAAGTGGAAAATCAAAAGTCTCGTTCCCACAAGAGTTGAGCACAATGGTTAATTCCATGATCGATGGTTGGATGAGGCAATCTACAACATTATTGGTGTTTCCATTCTCATGCTTGATATTCAAATGGAACTATTTCAGGTATGTGGACCACTTTTGATGGCAATCATTCTTCTACTTCCATTGTGTTTGTATGAACTATAGGGGTCAGTGATTTGTGTGGATGATCATTTCCTTCTCCAACATATAATGCTACCATTGTCGGTAGGCCTGCACAATGGAATACATCTATTTTTCATAAGTGGGATACTTCCTAACTATGTTTGAAAGTGTCTCACTGTGATATAGCCATTGGATTCCCTTGTTGAGTAAGGACTACCCCAATAGCATAATCAGAGGCATTTGTCTTGATCTCAAATGCTTGTTGCAAGTCTAGTAATGTGAGCACTAGTGCAGAGCAAATGTGATGTTTCAACTCTGTGAATGTATTCTGTTGAGATTCAGACCAAAATAATTTTGCTTTCACTCCTCCCTTGGTGACTTGACTCAAGGTCCAAGTGATATGAGAGAATCCCAACATGAACCTACGGTAGATATTGGCAAGACCTAAAAAATTGCGAAGCTCTGCCAGAGTGGTTGGAGCTGGGCAATCCTTAATGACTTGGATCTTCGTTGGATCCACATGCACCCCCATTCATCAATAATGTATAACAAATACTAAACCTAGGTCATGCCAAAAGTGCATTTCTCCAAATTGGCACATAGCTTGTGTTGCCACAATGTTTGGAGAACCTGTCGAATGTGGTGGAGGTGCTCTTCCTAAATCTGGCTGAAGATCAGGATTTCATCCAATTATACCGACACAAATGAGTTGGTGAATGGAAACAAATGTCATCCATTAGCCTCATGAAGGTTTCAGGAGCATTCGTCAACTCGAAACGCATAACCAACCATTTGAAAAGGCCTGCCTTTGCTTTGAAGGTAGCCTTCCACAGATTGGAGGCTTCGATTGGTACCTCATGATATCCTGATTTCAAGTCAATCTTGCTGAAATATTTTCCCCCCTTCGGTTGGTCCAGAAGGTCATCAATCCATGGGATTGAGTACCTGTTCTAGACAATGATCTTGTTCAATGCCCGATAGTCAATACAGAGTCTCCAAGTCCCATCCTTATTCTGTACCAACATGATCAATCTCCCACAGGGTGATGAACTTGGGCAATTGTGACCCTTTTGTAGCAGCTCCTAAATCTGCCTCTTGATTTCGTCATTCTCTAAAATGGAGCGCTGATAGATTGGTCCATTGGGCAGCAACACAGCTGGGGTCCAATCGAGGGAGTGATTGACTTGACAATGTAGAGGCACCTCTACAGGGGAGGTGAAGATGTCCTCGTACTCGTCCATGTCCTTGTCCATCTATTTTTATCATACGAAGGGGCCCTGTCTAGAGGTCCTGGCCACCATCTTATTCTTTTCCTGAGGTCATATCATTAGGAAAACAAATTTCCCGGTTTTGGAAATGAGCTTACTGCATTATTTTACAGTAACCAAAGATATGGCAGTAGCGAGTGCTACCTTTGGTATCATGTACAACCTATTTCCCAAAGTAATAATAATAGCACGAGGCCTTCAATCATACACAACATGTCGCTTCCATAAGTATGGTTGGCCTAATAATACATCAAAAACATCAAGGGAAGCAACGTCAAATAATACCTCATCCGTGAAGGGCTTGATGTTGTATGGAAGGTGGCATTGTTGGCTCATGCGAAGATCACGTCGTTGGTGAAGCCACCTGATGGTGTACAATTGTGGATGTGTTGTGGTTGGTAAGCCCAGCCACTTCATGACATCTATCAAAATGAGGTTATTTTGGCTCCCACTATCAATAATGAACTGTAGTGGCGAACCCTTTACCCACATTTGGGATTGGAAGAGGCGCTCCTCCTTGTTTGGATCTTCAGGTTCCTCCTTCTTAATATTCATGGTGGAAATGGTGGCATTGGGCTTTGCATCGATAATCTACTTCCCTTTGCCATTCCCCTTGTTGGGTTCTAACTTAGAGACAGAACATGCATCTAATTCTGAAGCCTTTAACTCAGCCACTAATGACAGCTTGGCCCAACACTGACATAGGAGGCTGATGAAATCAGGGTTGTAGTCTTAAGAATAGACTATTGGTTACTTTATAACCAATCAGATGCATTATAATGGATTTTGTACATGGCTTACCTTACACTGAGGGTCCTACTTTTCCCTTAAATACGTCGGTCCCATGTTGACTTTCCTTTTATAAACAGTCCTTCACTCTATGCCATTGATATCCTCTCTCCAGATATAAAGGTCATCACCCACAATGATCAACAAAACAATCCGTTGATCCTCCACCATTGATCAAAGCACGCTGGATCCAATGGTTCACAACAATATTGGTCGGAAACTTGGGCGACGCTTAACCGCCGTTACAGAGCCGATAAGGATTATAAATCCTTGATCTATAATTGTTCGGTTCCGTTTTTGGAATTAAAGTATGAGCAGTTGATGACCTAATATCCATTGGATAACAGAGGCCATAAAATCCTATGGCTTGTGGTTCTTCAACTAGCACATGGGTTAAAAATAGGCCTAACCCCCACTGTTGATTGTCACCTAAAAGTTTGAAATTGAGATCCACAGTTAGGAGTGAGTGCAGGTCTCCAACCATGATCAAGAATTTTGATGCTCTCCTACCCCTGCCATTAATACTAAATGATTGTGATTAACACATAAACACTATGATTTACAATTTAAAGTGGGAAAATAGAGAAAATACCCAGTTAAGTTTTAGAATGCAGATAGATTGAGGTAAATGAGAGTCTTCACCAGAATTAACACATAGTTGCACACTGAATCAATTCCTTCAATATAGTAGTAGTTACTGAGTCTTGGCCCTCTCACTCAATTACATCAATTTATCTGACCTCTATCTCAATATCCAAACCGTATCTATCACTCAACTCTCGCCTCTCACTCAAATCTCAATCATCTCAACTAATCCCTTTCCATTACATTTTCTTCTCTTTATGAGTCAAATCCTATCCTAATTATACTAACAACTCGATCTCTATTTTAATCAATCTAACAATCAAATCTCTATTTTTAAGTGTTATTACACACCTATGCTAACAACTTATCCCTTAGTCTAAAATAAGACAATTTCCTAACTATTACAATAATGAAGTAAAGATCATTTTCGAGAGATCCAACCCTCTCTACCAAAACTGACTTTTGACCACCGAGGTCAGTGAAATTCAATTCATTTAGCCACAACATGTGAACAAACCATTACATTGCTAGCTAAGTCCAGATGCTCCTGTAACAGACTCCCAGGGAAGAAAATAATCATCCCTCAAACTTTTAGGGTTTACTCCATACTTCTACAACTCTGTTGTTGTCAACCAAATAGCATTCTCCACTGGTTGTCCTTTCCATTTGACTAGATATTGAAAATAAACTTGTCCTCTGGTTCTTTTGGATATACTTTTCTCCAAAACATCTTTCACCTCTTTCTTAACTATCTTTGGCATTTTTTCTTCCCAGTTCAAACTTAAAATTCATATTCTGTAGTTTCCTCCTATAGATTTGTCTCTGTCTCTTTGTATGGATACAAATCTACAACATTAAAGGTAGGTGATATTCCAATCCCTTCTGGCAATTCAATTTCATAAGCATTAGTTGAAAATTTTCTTACGATTCTACATGATCCTATCTTTCTCATTTTTAATTTATTGTAAGTCTTAGTAGGAAATATTTATTTTCTCAAATACACCATCACTAAATCTCCCACTTGGAATTCTCTCTCTTCTTTTCATATCTACTCTCTATTTGTATTTTCCACTACTTTCCTGCAATATGCCTTTGACATCTTCTTGTAGTGCTTGCATCTGATTTGCAAACTCTTCAACTTTTGCACTTCTTCTCTCCTGTTTACCCAAATTTCTAAGCTCCTACACACCCCTTGGATTCATCCCAAAAATAATCTGAGACGGACTCATTCCAGTACTTCAGTTTGGAGTATCATTATAAGAAAACTTAGCCTGAGCTAGTGCTAAATCCCACTACATAGGATTTTGATACACTAAACTTCTCAATATGTTTCCCAAGCTTATGTTTACCACTTCATTCTATCCATCTATTTGAGGATGGTATGTTGAACTGAAACTAAGGTTTGCACCTAGTTTCTTCCAAAGAGTTCTCTAGAAATTCCCTACAAACTTTGTATCTCTATCAGACATAATACTTACAGGCAATCAATGTAATCTTACAATTTCTGTAAAAAATAGATTAGCAATATGTGTTGCATCACTAGTCTTCTTACATGCAATGAAATATTCCATCTTGGAAAATATATCTACCACAACATAAATGGAATCATTCCCCCTTTGAGTTTTAGGTAACCCCAAAAGAAAATCCATGCTAACTGCATCCCATGGTTGATCTGGTATTGGAAATGGCTGGTACAATCCTATATTTTGGCTTCTCCCTTTAGCAGACATATCCTACACTTCTCAACAAATCTCTTAACATCATTCTGCATCTTTGTCCAATAGTAAAAAGTATTTACCTGAGCAAAGGTTTTGTCTTGTCCAAAGTGACTAGATAATCCTCCACTATGTTTCTCCTTTATTATGTTTTCCCTCATAGAACATTTGGGACACAACTTGTTGCCTTTAAACAATAAACCTCCTCAGATAAGATAATATAACCACTGAATTTTGTTATAAACTATTGGATTTTGTACTGCAGTATAAATATCTTTGAAATCTGCATCATATTTATACATTTCAACCATTTCCTTCAAATCCTACAACACCAACTTTTAATTCTTGCACAATGAAATTTACCCTGCTTAAAGCATCAGAAACTTTGTTCAACTTTCCACTTGTGTGCTTTATCACAAAAGTAAAGCTCTACAAAAACTCTACCCACTTGGCATGTTTCTGGTTCAATTTTGGTTGGTTGTTTATGAACTGTAATGCATGATTGTCAGAATACAATATAAACTCCTTTGGTAGCAAATAATGTCTCTATTTTTTTAAGGCTTGTACAATAGCATAAAATTCTTTATCATAAGAAGAATATTTCTTCTTAGCTTAATTTAATTTCTAATTGAAATATGCTATTGGTCTCTATCCTAGCTCAAAACTGCTCCAATTGCAACTCCACTAGCATTTGTTTCAACTCGAAATAATTTTTCAAAATCAGGTAAAGCTAAAATTGGTTTCTCTATGATTTTCTTCTTCAGTAACTTAAAATTCTTGTCTATTTCTTCTATCCACTTGAATGGATGATTAGTCTCCTTGATTTTTTCAAGAATTGGTGCACAAATCTAACTAAAACCTCTAATAAATTTCCTATAAAAACTTGCAAGATCATGAAAACTTCTTACCTCAAATATATTCCTTGGAATAGGCCAGTTCCAAATTGCTTGGAATTTCTCTGGATCCATTTTCAACCCTTCTTTAGAAACTACAAATCCCAAGTAAAGTAATTCTTCTTTCATGAAACTATATTTCTTCATATTTATCAGTAGTTTCTCTTTATGTAAAGTTCTTAAAACCAATTTAAGATGCTCTAAATGTTCTTCTTTACTTCTACTAAAAACGAGAATGTCATTAAGATAAACAATAAAAAACTTGCCTGCATATTCCTTCAAGAATTCATTCATCAATCTCATGAACGTGATAGGTGCATTAATGAGTCCAAAAGGCATCACTAACCACTCGTACAACCCACTGTTTGTTTTAAATGCAGTGTTCCATTCATCTCCTTCTCTAATTCTTATTTGACGATATCCACTCTTCAAATCTATTTAGTAAAATACTTTGACCCACTCAAACAATCCATCAAATCATCCATGCATGGTAAAGGAAATCTATACCTGATAGCGATCTTGTTTATGGCTCTAGAATTTGTACACATACCCCATTCACCTCCTTTCTTTGGACTGAGTATTGTTGGTACAACACATGGACTAAGACTCTCTTTGATTAGTACCTTATCCATCATTTCTTGCACTTGTTTTCTAACTTCTGCATTCTCTTGAGGAGTTAATCTGTATGTTGCTTTGTTTGGAAAACTTGCTCATGGTATTAGATCAATATGATGACTAATACTCCTGATTGGTGGAATTGCATTTGGCAACTCATCCACAATAATATCAGCAAAATCATTCAACAGAATTTTGATTTCTTCAGGTACATCATCTAAGTTTCTGGAAACCAAATTACCTTAGGTCTCCCTATGACAAAAAAATTCATTTCTTCACCTTTTCCAACCTCTTGCAACAACTCCTTTCCACTCATCAGCATAACATTGTTTCTAGGTGCTCCTTTGTCAGCTTCATCCTTCAATGGAAGCAGTGTATGTTTATTTCCATCCTTCTCCAGAGTATAAGTATTTTTCCTCCCATCATGAATATCTTTCTGATCAAACTGCCAAGGTCTTCCCAGCAATACATGACATACATACATTGGCATTGCATCACACAATATCACATCTTTATAAGTACCAATTTGTATCTCTACCTTGCATTGTTCTGTCACAATAATTTGATGTCCTTTCTGAAACCATGACACTTTGTAAGGAGTAGGGTGTACTCTCTTCACTAATCCTATCTTGTCCACCATCTCTGTAGAAATAAGGTTATCAGTGCTTCCACTGTCAATTATCACTTTACAACATTTAGCTTTGGATTTGCATGTAGTTCTGAATAAACTCTTCCTCTGAGCTGGTTCTCCAGTCTCTTTCTCAGCCTTAAGCAATGCCCTTTTCAACAACAGGGATTCTCCTACTTCAGGGGATTCTTCCTTTTCTAAAATTTTAGGTGTTTCTTACTTTTCCTTAGCCATATTCACATTCCTCTGACTTATTGTTCTATCATGAGGATAGTCCCACGATCCATGTCCCCATTATCCACATGTGTAACACCAGATATCTCTTCCTCGACCTCTTCCTATGGGTTCAACTGTTCCTCTATTAAAATATCCTCTCTATGGTAGTATGCTTCGTGAACTTCCTACTTCATTCTGATGTTGTTGAAACCTTGGTATGATATTTCCTCTACCTCTTACTGCACTTTTCCCTCTATTCCTCTAGTTTTGTTTTCTCAACATCTTCTCTTCTGCCTTCAAACCTGCTTGATAGGCATATTCAATGGTCTTCAGACTCAGCAAGTTGATCCCATCCTCTATGTGATATCTTAAGCCATTGATATATCTAGCTACCATCTCCGTATCATTCTCTTCATGTCCTACTCTAATACTCAAGCTATAAAACTTTTATGTATATTCTTTAATAAACATTCATTTTTGCCTTAAATTTTGTAACTATTTGAAAATATTTAACTGATAATCCTTTGGCATAAATTTAGATTTCATTTTACTCACCATTTTGTCCCATTGCTTGACCTTGGACTTTCCTTTTCATGTTTTGGATCTTTGTAGTTCATCCCACCAAATAGCTGCATGACCTTTCAACCGGTAAATGCAAATTTCACCTTCTTTTTTTCATCAACCTCTTCATAGTCAAAATATTTTTCCAGTGAACTGATCCAATCCATTAGCTCTTATGTATTGAGACTCCCTTCACACACATGAATTTCCACCTACTTTAGCCAACATCTTAATAACTTTGATAGTTTCATTTTCGTCCTCTTCTTCTTCCTCATAAGATTCTTCTGCAGCATTGGCAACTCCTTCATCAGGTTTTCTCCTCTGAGCAGTTTCCATTGTGTCCATCCTTGTACGCAGACTCCGAATCTCCTCCAACAAAACTACATTTTCTTCAGGTCTTACTCGACCTATGCCAACTCCTCTCCTTGGCGATATGTTTATTGAAGTCAACTCAATCTCTGTGCTCTAATACCAAAATGATGCAGGAGGCTAATGAAATCAAGGTGGTAGTCTTAAAAATAGACTATTGGTTACTTTATAGCCAATCAGATGCATTATAGTGGATTTTGTACGTGGCTTACCTTACACCAAGGGTCCTACTTTTCCCTTAAATACGTCGGTCCCATGTTGACTTTCCCTTTATAAACAGTGCTTCACTCTACGTCATTAACCTCCTCTCTCCAGATCTAACGGTCGTCACTCACCCTGATCAACAAAGAAATCCATTGATCCTCCACCATTGATCAAAGCGCACTAGATCCAATGGTTCACAACGATATCGGCTAGGAAACTTGCGTGACGCTTAACCCCCCTTACGGAGCTGATAAGGATTATAAATCCATGGTCTATAATTGTTCAGGTCTGTTTTTGGAATTAAAGTCTGAGCACTTGATGACCCAATATCTGTTGGATAAAAAAGGCCATCAAATCTTATGGCTTGTGGTTCTTCAACTAACACACAGTTTAAAAATAGGCCTAACCCCTTCCGTTTACTATGACCCAAAAGTTTGAAATTGAGATTGACAACTAGGAGTGAGTGCGGGTCTCCAACCACGATCAAGAATTTCCATGCTCTCCTACCCCCACCATTAATACTAAATGATCACGATTAACACATAAACACTGTGATTTACAATTTAAAGTGGGAAAATAGATAAAATACCGAGTTAAGTTTCAGAACGCAGATACACAAAGGTAAACGAGAGTCTTCACCAAAATTAACACATAGTTGGAAACTGAATCAATTCCTTCAATATAATTTTAGTTACAGAGTCTTGGCCCTCTCACTCAACTACAACAATTTATCTAACCTATGTCTCAATCTCCAAACCCTGTCTATTACTCAACTCTCACCTCTCACTCAAATCTCAATCATCTCAGCTAATCCCTTTCCATTACATTTTCTTATCTTTATCAGTCAAATCCTATTCTAACTGTACTAACAACTCGATCTCTATTTTAATCAATCTAATAATGAAATCTCTATTTTTAAGTGCTATTACACACCTATGCTAACAACTTATCCCTTAGTCTAAAATAAGACAATTTCCTAACTATTACAATAATGAAGTAAAGCTCATTTTCAAGAGATCCAACCCTCTCTATCAAAATTGACTTTTGACCACTTAGGTCAGTGAAATTAAACTCATTTAGCCACAACATGTGAAAAAACCATAAAATTTCTAGCTAAGTCCAAATGCTCCTACATCAAACACTCACTTGTGTTGTGAGTGGAGATCTTATGGAACTCACACCACTTTCCCGTATCCTTCTTCGGCTTCGCGGTTTTTTTCTTTGCTTGTGACTTTGGCAGGTTATCCTGGGCTGCCTCGCCTTGGCTTTTTTTTTTTTTTGTGGTTTGGAGGCACCTTTCCCTTGCTTCGGATTGACGGATCCAAAGTCTTGCTTCTTCTGTTTAAACTTTTTCTCAATCTTGATGGCATATCAGTGTGCCATGTTGTTATAGCTCCAAATCTCACCAGTATGGTTTGTGATGCTACAGCCATGGCCTAGGGCAACCCCTCCTTCCAGACCTGGTCATATATCTAAAAAACAGTGTTTTATTCCCTGTACGCGACATTGCCCTGAGTTAAACACGTGTATACGCGGGTTCATACATACCTAACCCACGTATATGTATTAAAACACTTAAAAAAATATAAAACTCCTTATTTTCAGGCGGAGATCACGGGTTTTACCTGCTGATCACCTGTTAGTGCTCGTGGCCTCAACTGTTCCCAACCAATTCCTAACTAGAAAACTACTTTGGAATTGGTATAAAAAGACATCAAAGGGGAGGCCTAAGGGAGGAGAGGAGAGAGAGAAAGGTTATTATACTGAGATTTTCCCCCTGATCAGGTCTGAAGACCCTTGTGCCTTCTGCACTTCCCCCATTTGTACAGGAAACCCTTGTTTCCGTGTGATTTGATGTTCATCCCTTAGTTATGACATCATGGAGTGAGTCTTGGAAGGAGATATGCTAAAGGCTTGAGGCGGGACGGATCCGGAAGGAGGCTGTGCTTGGAGCCTGCAAAGGTTGCTCAGGTGATATTACTCTTTTTGTACTTTCTAATTGTCTATAATAAAGAAACACGTCTTGATTCCCGACATGCTTCTTCTTTATGTTTATGATGTTCATGTTTGAATTTCATGTATGAATGGATGTTTAGAAGTTCATAAATAACTTCCTTCTTGTATAACATAAAGATGATTTTTGTATAAATCTTTGTCCATATACTACTGCATTCTTTGGAATTGTTGGTTTTGCAGGGCAAAGGAGCGAAAGGGAC
>APFE030515165.1:215913-226343 GCA_000404065.3 Pinus taeda
TTGTGGCTTGGCAGGCTGACTTCCGGTGAAGTACTCCTCAGCTTTTGGCAGGTTTCCTTTCCATTTACTTGCTTAATACATTTCGGCCATCATGTACCCCTTCTAACCTCATATATTAGGGGGCATATGTTACAGCTCCAAATCTCACCAGTATGGTTTGTGATGCTACAGCCATGGCCTAGGGCAACCCCTCCTTCCAGACCTGGTCATATATCTAAAAAACAGTGTTTTATTCCCTGTACGCGACATTGCCCTGAGTTAAACGCGTGTATACGCGGGTTCATACATACCTAACCCGCGTATATGTATTAAAACACTTAAAAAATATAAAAATTCCTTATTTTCGGGTGGAGATCGCGGGTTTTACCTGCTGATCACCTGTTAGTGCCCGTGGCCTCAACTGTCCCCAACCAATTCCTAACTAAAAAACTACTTTGGAGTTGGTATAAAAAGACATCAAGGGGAAGGCCTAAGGAAGAGAGATCATAGAGCAAAGTTATTATACTGAGTTTTTTCCCCCCTGATCAGGTCTGAAGACCCTTGTGCCTTCTGCACTTCCCCCATCTTGTAAAGGAAACCCTTGTTTCCTTTGTGTTTGGATGTTCATTCTTTCCCATCAAATCTTGGAGTGAGTAATGGAAGGTGACCTACTAGTGGCTTGAGGTGGGACGGATCCAGAAGGAGGCTGAGCTTTGAGCCTGCAGAAGCAGATTCAGGTGATATTGCTCTTTTTCCATATTATTTTATTTATCTAATAAAGAAACACGTCTTGTTCCCGAAACGCTTCTTTCTTTGTGTTAATGATATTTATATGTGAAGTTCATACTTGAATAGATGTTTATAAGTTTGTAACTAACTCATCTATCATATAACATAAAGATCATTTTTTATGTAAAATTTTGTCCATATACTGTTGCAGTTCGTGGAATTGTGGTTTTTACAGGACAAAGGAGCGGAAGGGACGTGAAGAAGGGTTTGAACCCTTGAGTAACTACCCAAACGTAGGACCTCAGATATGCCCCTCTCACCCCCTAGAAGTAGTTTTTATAGCATAAACGGTTGTGTGTGTGTGTTTCTTAACTTAGATAACTTTCAGTCTGCTAAGGTTCCACCCAAGAACCTTAGGGGATAATATCCCGCAACACATGTCGAGCAAGGAGATGTCTAGGAACTCCATATCGTCTTGGATGTACCTATGTAGGCAGTCGATGTACTTGAGAACCAAATGCTTCTCAGAATCCTTGATACCCAACTACATGCGAAGGGTACGAAAAAAATTGGTAAGCTCTGGAACATCTTGGTGCCTTCCTTGTTGTAACATTTTCCACTTGATGTATTTATCTTCATAGCTCCCGATAGGGTGGTACTGCTCCTTAATGGCATCTTAGAACGAGTTCCAAGTGGGTGCAGCTGAAAACAATGAGTTCATACTTTCATCCTTATTATTAGAGTAGATTTCCCTCCAATCCTTGATGTGGGGGGCTACTTTGAGAAGTACGAAAGTGATCTTTTCCCTGCTGGAAAAATCATGAATGAAAAAATATCCTTCTAGCATATTTAACCATTTATCTATAGTGTCTGCATGTATCTAACCCTGAAATATCGGACTGTCAAAGTTAACTTGTACCTTAAAGGGCGTGGCATTTCTAGAGTAGCAACTAGAAGTAGATGTGTTGCCCTTGGGTAGCTGCTGAAGGATCTGGGAAAAATTGTCCATCATCGCTTTCCTTCGTCACTCGAGGGCTTCTTTGAGCAAGGTTTGGATAGGATTTCCTGCCCCCTTGTCTTTCTTTTCATCCGCCATGGGAGGCTATCAAGATTTGCGAGGCTGGTCTTGCAAAGGTTCGACCAGTTGACGCCCTAACTCCTTATATCCTGACCTCATTGGGAACATGCAAAGAAAAATAGAGAGAGCAGACCGCTCTGATACCACTGATCCAGATTTAAGCAAGAAAGCAAAAAATTACAGATATAACCATAAATACAAAGATGCAGTAGAAATAACATTTCATTTCATTAATATCAAATCCGGAAATATGCTTACAGACATAATGGAAATAAGACTAGCTCGGGTGATGGTAGCTTATCTCTGAGAAGAGATGTGGTGGCTACATGGCTCTGAACTATGTTACAATGAGGCTTTGTTGGGAGTGGGATCCCCCAAGGGAGGTTTTGGGGCTAAAAGCCCATGTTTAAGTCATTTTTTGTAATATAATTGCAAATATTTCACATTTTGTGGTCATGGAGCACGAAGGCATTATGGGTAAAAAGAGGTATTCCACCCTTAGTTTTGTATAATAAAGTCATATACAAGAGACCTACCCATGGTTTGTAGACCATGGGATTGTATGAAAAGAGCTAAGATCTAAGTTGTTTAAAAAGATAGACAATGGCAGATCATGTATAGAGAGATAGCTTTGAAGAAGAAGTCTAAGTCTTGAGGTGTAGTGTAGGTAGAGGCTCTGTAGCTGAGTGCGTAGATGCCTAGGGTAGAAGTCCGCAGCTGAGTGCATGGACCCCTGTAGCTGTGTGCACAGGGTGTACGGAGTCTGTAGACACTTGGAAGATATTAATAAAAGGAGCTATTCTATAATTTTTGTGTCTTTGTTCTATTGATGGGTTTGGATATTTTATGTATGAATTTCCTTTATTATGCTTATATGATGCATGAATGAATGTAATTATTTTGAATAATTCAATGGAATTACGAATATCTAGTTACGCAGTGTTAAATTTAAGTATTTGGTTAGATAATCAAATCACTTGGAATAATTAAGGAATCTGCACGACACGCTGTCATAGCAGTTTGAAAGTACCTGAGCCACAAGTTAGGGTTGCAAAAAAGTTAGTCATATACTTTCGCAAAGGTACTAAAGGCTGAAATAGAGGGTCTGTCTTGCAAGCCCTAGAGTGAAGTAGCTTGCACAAAGGCAGGGATAGAAGGAATCAAACGACATCACAACCATCTCAGGGTGTGGAGCCTTGGTTCCAGCATCCCCACATACTGCTTTTGGTGAGACTTTATTCCGCGCTCTGCAGGTTGATGCCGAAAGCGCCAGTAGTATAGGGATTTGTTTAGCTAATCAACACTAAACCTGGGTTAGGCCCCATCAAGCCAACAAATGGTTCCATTGTTGGGACCAGAATCTGCATAAGAGATGTGTGATGTTGTATCACTAGAATCCAACTAAGAAGGACATTGGAGACTGGTTGGGTAGAAATATCCAAAAATTCATGGCACGGGAGAAAAGAAACACATGACTTACAAAGGAACAGTGGTTGGACAAATACCTGTATACAGAGATCCACGAGATATTTTTCTGTTCCTTCCCTATTGAGCTATACGAGTGGATCGTGAAGCTAGCAGATAGCCAAGGAAGGTGGAAACTTGACGGTCCTATTGTGTGGACCCCGGAGCTAGTGTGAAGGTTGGAAGCATCGGAGGATAAGATTTCCCACACTGTCGATCATTGGCTCGATCGCGCCGTAGGAGGATTTGTGACTGAATTCACGATCGACACCTCAGTCATCTACAGTGAGGCAGAGCGGTGCTTTTTCAAAGGAATACGAGGTAAGTATGTGAAATACTTGAATACCTGGATTAAAATGATATTGTGAGAAAATAAGGTTATGCAGCTACCTTGATGTTCAAGACTACCCAAAGTGAAAAAACTAATGAAGGGAAAAAGGGTCCGGAGTATAGTCCCTTGACTTCACCTTTGCAAGGTGATGAAGAACAGATAGCCAAGGTTTCTCTGCGGAGTTCTATTTAGTTAATAAGACAAGGATTCCACAAATACCACCTCTTCCCACACCACCTCTGACTTCACCACCCTCACCTCCAACTTCACCCAAACCACCTCCAACTCCACCACACTTCAGTACGGAAAATATAGTGAAGTTTCCTTTGTTCAAAGGCTTGGGAAATGAGGACCCGGACTAATTCTGGTTCATTATGAGGGCTGTATGGGAAGCTCAAGGTGTTATAGATGATCATATAAAGAAGGTGACACTAGTTAATACTTTGCAAGATAGCACGCTAACTTGATATATTAAATATTGTAATGATAACCCGAATGTTGGAGTAGCAGACATCCAGGCAGCACTGAATAGAAAATTTAGTAGGCCTAAATATGAGGCATAGTCGATTGTGGGATTCAAGGATATCGTGATGCAACAAGGTGAGACACCTTGGGAACCAGATTAGAGGTTGAAGTGTACAATCTGTGAAACCAACATGAATTTGACAGATGGATAGTATCGCGAGTGGTTTGTAGCTTCGCTACTACCACACTTAAGGAGTGCGTTGTTGCAACAGAAGATAAAAACTCAAGCGAAGGCCTTGGAAATTTCCATGAGGCTACATGAAACCCTGATGCAAGATCCAAATCTAGGAGTTGAGTAGATCCATGCATATCTGAAGAATCTATGCCTTGAGATGCAAAGTCTGAAGCAGGATAGGACGGTTCAACCAGAGGTACGCGAGGAGGTATGGTGCTTGAAATTTAAGAGTCAGGGCCATGACAATGATCATTTCCTAATCTTTGCAAACTATATTACAGGAGGAGGATCGATACCTTTAAGGATAGAAGCTCAAGCCGGACCTAGCACAAGGCTTGCATTATGGTGCGTTATCTGTCAAGTAGCTGGAAAACATGCCACGAATAACTGTCACTTTCTACAGAAGTTTGTACAGGCACTACAATAGCTATTCTGCAGCATTTGTAGGTCAGTAGGGCATGATGAACGTACTTGCTGGAGCTATGAACTAATGATGGATAGAACTCTTGCCTATACGGTTTAGGCTGAAATGCGGCCCCTTGACCAGAGCACAGGGATGGCATGGATAGGATCTGAGGGGTGCGGAAGAGGCTGAGGTGGAGGAGGACCTGGTAGAGGTCGAGGACAGTTGATTTTCTACAATTGTGGAGGACCAAGACACTATGTCTACAATTGCACTAATCCAATGTGTCCATCGTGTAAGTATTGCATGTTGTTTGATCATGAAATGGAAGACTTTCCTATGCTACTAGCTAGAATACATGACAAATGGGTGCTACCACCTCCGCTGACTCAGAACTTGTATATGCCATGCAAGGAAGATCCAAACATAAATATAGTGCTCAGAAGTGGAATTGTGAGAAGAGATGATAAGGGGAAATAACCAGAAGACAATATATGGGTTAGCAAAGCTCCAGTAAAGGAGGCTGAGTTCGATTTGGAGCATGCACATGAAACCTTCATGGAAGCTAAGAAGACCTTCACTGAGGCCTCCACCTCAGGAAGCAAGGATAAGCCTAAGCAAGAGATGGACCCCTCTATGCTCACAACTTTCCTATAGACTTGTATGAAGTTACTTTGTGATAGTAAGGCTGTGAAAGGGTTACAAGAACTCGTCAATAGATGCACTAGAACCACGCTAAGTGAGCTGCATGTAGTGCGAAAGATTGGCAAACATAAAACAAGGACGAGATGAGATATGAAACTGACCATGCATATAGGAGAGTATGCGATGGATCAGGTTATTTTGGACCTGGGATTAGATGTTGGCATCCTACCAAAGAAGACTTGGGAACGAATGGGGCAACCTATACTAAAATGGTCTCTGATTTAGCTAAGGATGGTGAATCGACAGAAGATCGTCCCCATGGGGTGGCTACAGAGGTTGGCCATGGATATTGAGGGAGCAAGTGCACTGGCCTATTTTGAAGTAATAGAGATAGTGGATGACAACAATCCCTATCCTGTGCTCCTGGGAATTATGTTGGATTGTTGGGGCTAACCTAGGTTCAGAGGTGATTTAGCCAAACAAATCCCGGTACTACTGGCACTTTCGGCAACAGTCTATGGAGTGCAGTCTGAGGTCTCGCCCGAAGTAGTATGGGAGGGTGCTAGAACCAGGTTTCTGCACCTTGGAGATTTCTGATGAGTTCAAATGGTCCGCGGTTCGACCCTGCGTGCACGTTGCTACATGCACTTAGTCGTACCTCGTAGCCTAAGATGCTACCTTCGCGCAGCCCTACTCGGGGGCTGAACAGTGTTATTACCCAAGTCCTTACTAGTAATCTAATATTAGTTTATTAACTTAGCTTATCTGTATGCTCTCAGTTATACTTAACAATATTCACAATTCATACAAGTGCACACATTAAATAAATAGTAGATTCACAAATGATATCAAAGATGTAATAACTCAGAATAGATACACCAAACTGGTAACAAAACCTTTCTTTATTAATCTCTTCTTTAGTTACAGACTCAACTCTACCTTGCACACTTAGCTGCAAGGGTTTGCACACTCAGCTGTAGACTCTACTAGGCCTCTGTGCACTCAACTGTAGAGCCTTTTCCTACTCTACGATGCAATACACACTTCACACTTTTACTTAATCTCTAAGACCCTTCATGCCCGTCCTCTACTAGATGCCTTTACAACTTAGAGCCTCACTCTATTTATACAATCCCATTGTCCGCAAACCATGGGTAGGCCGAGATTACATTCGAAACTAGGGCTGACATCCCTATGACTCTAGCATACATTTCGTGTTCACAATTTGTGGAGCTTTACAAAAATATCAACTCAAAACTTTGGCTTTGAGCCCCAAAACATGCCATGAGGGGATTCCATGCCCAACAGGCCCACAACACAAACATCATGACTCACCCTCGAGTCACTCTGTCGGCGTGACAATCTTGGTGTGGAGTCCCTCCAACTATTCTCAAACGGTACTAATATCTACAGCGCACTGAGCTACTGCTTGCTGAACCTGCTGCATCTGTTCTTATGAGACCTCTGTGTTTGGCATGCTTCCTTACATTTGTGCATGCATCCCCTGTATGTGCATGAGTTTTCCTTCGATATTCACCATGATCATGAAGAAATCCTCAATCCATGGTTGAATGCGTGCTTAGAACTACCTCCTTATGGCACACTGCGTCCACCTGCTCCTTTAATTCCTTGGCTTGCTGCATCCTTGCAAGTCGTTGAGTGAGGACTATTGTCTACACAGTTCCTCTGACACTGTCGTACTGCTACTGGAGTTCATGCGCCTCTGTCTCTAGGAACTAGATGTTGGGGTCCTCCTGCAAAGTTGTCAGGATCTCAAGTGCTTGTTCCAAATGCCAGTACAGTCGTGCACTACATTTCTAATTTATTCCAACCTTGCTACAATAGCACTAGCGTGTTATTCTCTAATTTTCTATGGAGTGGAAGGCTGCGCTTCAACCATAGCTCAGCGATCTAAAGATTCTTCTCTAGCTGAACCTTTTTTGTTTCTTCTCTGGCCTCGCAGAATCCGGTTGCCAATCTGTGGATCTGCACCTCTACCAGTAGATCTACTATGATGGCCAGCTTCGGGACACATCAACAAGAATCATCTAACACCTATGCCAAATGTTGATTTCGCGACACCAATTTGTTGTGCTGCAAGCTGAGCTGTTCCATGTTGATCATATGTTTGCTAAGAACTTGGATTGTGCAACTCTCCTAGCACGCAACTCTGTCGTTAGCCCATCCTGTAGCTAATAAAATGTCTCTCACAGAAGGGCAGCCAAATTAAGGCCAAGTCCTTTCAACATGTTAACCAAAAATCTAGCAGTCACATTCGTTGCAATTATTTCCCCTTTCGGCAACACTAACATATTGTCCATCCTTGCAGGTAACATCTCCCCTGCTACCGAGGATCCTTCTAAGAGGTGGGTAGAAAGGGTACCCACCTGAGGGGGCCACACCTGTAACTCCTGTAGCTACACCCTGAGGGCCTCCAACACAGTCTAGTGCTCCTGCATAAACTCCTGAAGTGCTTTATTGGTGACATCGCAGACCGTCTCGCTGATATCATGGAGATCACCTTTGGTTAAGGTGGTTGAGTCAATGGACAACTTTGAGGCCTTGACATTTTTCCTTGGTCCTGCTCTCTCTAAGATGCGTGGGTGCTTTAAATGTGTGGACATGGCCCCTAGTTCTGAACTCCCTTCTGCTATTTCTGTTTCCTCTGCCTCTTGCCCTTGTGAGGATGTTTCTTGGCCCTCATCGCCAATGTTGTTGCTACCTCTGCTACCTATGATGTTGTTGCTACTTCTGTGGCCTTTTTCTTCTCCATGGCTTTCTATGCCACTTCTCGCACTACCCTTACCTCAGCTACTACTTTTTCATTTCACCTTTTCTCTGCCAATTGAGTGATGTGCAGCTTGGCGTCATCCTTTTTCTTCTGTGATGCTGCCTTCTCTAGTTCTGCCAGATTTGGGGTGTGCCATTCGGGAGGCCATGTATCCAAGGTAGTAAAAATCGCATCGTCAATGGCTACAAAATGTAGCTTCATCCACTACTTTGTGGATCCTTTCACGCCTTGATATAAATGTTGTGCATATCAGCTTTGAAGTCTGCAAAACTCTGCAGACTATTGTACACCGTGGGTGACAGGTGCGACTTCTGGTTGATCCACATTCAGATGTTCATGTCCATGAGCACCCAGAAGATTTTGGTGTCACGGATCTATTTCACATCCCTTGTGGCCCAGAACGAAGCGTATTTCGTGGCCTCCAGTAATTCTCTATCGTTATTGGGGAATTGACTATCCTCCGACAGTTCTCCTGCTACGAGAAATATGGATAATAGAAACCATGAATAGTGGAAGGTTTTACCTTGCTCATGGGCTTTTTGACAGTTCTTAAAAAATTCTTCACTGAGGAATTCAAACCAATTGAACTAGACTGCCTCTACTCACTGCTCAGCCAGTGCGATCACCGACACTGGTACCTCATCAGCACAGAACTTCTTCATGACTTTGTCAACTAGGATTTGGGAGGCTATGCGAACCCCTTTTTCCTTGATGTTGAAGATAGCATAGCCCCTCTTCTTTTTCTCTAGCTTATATTTTGTTTTCATGGCTTCTGCAAGGGCCAAATCGTTGTCCTTTCCTTCGGCTATGGTCTGGGGGTCCGTTCCTTTGCAAGGAAGCTGAGAGATGCAGTGAATTAGATTGGTCATGATGGGGATAGGCTCATCCAGCCATAGGTACCCATCATGCACCAAGAAAAGCAGCTACCTAATGATGAAAATGGTGATTGTTGTGCAGTAGAAATGTGGTACCTAACGTAAGTTCAGTAATATGGCCGTTTCCACACCGTGCAGCCACTTCTGCGGCTTGAGCATTGTCACAACCCCCACAGTGTTTTGCTTCATCAGATTCATAGTCTCCAAATGTGGGAAATTCTCACGATCAATGAGGTCCCAGTCTTTGAACTTCATGGTTGGCACGTGGCCCAGGTGCGTGCCTTCAAACACGATGCCATCTAGGAGGAGCTAGGTCTCGAGCAGACTCTTGGTTTCATCCAGATCCTTCGTCACTTTAGTCTTCCATTTCTGTGGAGGGACATATGCGGGTAGTTTTGTTACAAAGCGTAATAGTTGGATATCCATTTGGTGATATGTAGTCCAAGCCATGGTAGCTAACTAACTAGTTCATGATGATATTCCTCCAACTTTTTAGTACGATCGTACACACCTTGCCTTACCATTCCTTCTTTTTGGATGAGAAATGCTTCCTTTATTTCTTCTTCCAGCTTCTTGACCTCCGCGTCCATCAAAGTAATTTTCTCCCTTAGTCGTACCTGATATTTTTCAAGTTCACAGAGTCTAAAGTTTCCCCGTCATATTTCTTCCTCAAGTCCTATACGTTTTGTTTCTTGTAGCTATGTGATTCTTCATTCTGAGCTTTGCAGACCATCATATCTATGAGTGATATTACGCGCAAACTCGGCTTCACATGCTCCATAGGGATTATAGCCCCTTCTTCATACTTCTTCTTTGGAAGTGCTTGCGCAGTCAGAGTTTTACATATGATCCTATAAGCCCATACACTCACTAGTACACGCAGGTTCTAGTCGGTGCTTCTCACATAGTGGACCCTGTTCATCACTTCACACACCTTGTGAAAGGCTTCCCCTTGTATGATTTTTGGCACGCTAGGTCTTATCATACTTTGCCATTCGTGCACTTGTCTTGCTTGCTTCTGCTTATTGGTCATGTTTCCTATTGTGAGAGTGGTATGTGTTCGTGTAGGATGTGTACCATATGCCTGTACCCATCTGGAAAGGTGGCCATGTAGGTTGTTTTTTCCATTATGCCCGGATTTTAGCCACATCTGAGGCTTCCCAAATTGTAGGTGCATCATCCTTTTGTATTCGCGCCAGTCCCCAAAACCCTGCTGGTGCATACCCCACCACCTTGCGGGCGTCGCGTGCAATGCCCATTTCAGAGCATCAAACCACTACTGTTCTAGCACTTTGCTTTCAAATTTGTTCATGAATTCATCCACCTTGGTCAACCTGTCATATGTTGAAAAGTGTGCAACAAGAAATGCTTGTTGAGAATGCAACAAGATGATGGAGCTTAGTGGAAAGGAGTCGCCTTCACTAAGTGGGCCCGT